>VSMD01099095.1:0-25962 GCA_008750895.1 Mirza zaza
TTTCTGTATTTCCTTCCATATATTCAGGGCCCCAACCCAGAGCTGCCAACAAAAATCTCCAAGAAAAACCCGTTGCCCACAGCCAAATCACCAAGAAGGGGGGGCGGCGTCTAATAACAGAAAACCTTTTTGGCGATGTTCCTCCCAGATAAATGACAGTGGGAAAACCACATGCCCCCTCCTCTGGAATTTCAATAGGGCTGACCTGGGAGCTGATCTAGCACTACCCTCTGCCCTGCAGGAACAGGTGATAGCACTCGAATTCCCGACTCAGTGGGGCTGAGCAGAGCCCTCGTCTTCCACTTCTGACTTGGTGGATGCATGCGGCGCTTGAACTCTCCTGCTGGGGGCAGGATGCGGGCTGAGTTGCTGGCTTATCTCCTGTCCTCTCCTCCATGGAAGCAGGCAGTGCTCTGGTTGCCCCGCAGGGCGATGCTAATGGAGCCAGCGGCGAGCCAAGCCTCACACACGGCACCATTGGCCTCATAAGGCAGCGTGGGCAGCCCTCCCCTTTCCCACCCCCAGCTGTCAGCAGGTGCAGCGGGGAAACCGAGCTCGCACTCACCCTTGGAGGCAATGGAACAGTGTGAGTTTATGCCCTGCTTTTGCTGGGAAGGTGTCTGTAGGGTTGAGCCATAAATCTATAGATTAAAGAGACCGGGTGAAACCCAAATGAGATAAACCCAAGTGGTGTGAAACCCGTGCCAAGACACATCATAATCAAACTCTTAAAGAAAAAAAATTCTTGAAAGCAGCCAGAGAGAAACGACTCATTACTTATAGGGGAACACCAATTTGGATGACAGTGGATTTCTCATCTGAAACCACGGGAGCCAGAGGGAACTGGTACAACAATTTTCAAGTACTGAAAGAAAAGGACTGTCAACCGCAAATTCTACATCAAGTAAAAATATCTTTCAGGAATGAAGGGGTTGTCTAAAAGATGTATCCAAAAACAACAGCAACAATAAAAGAAGGAAGGGAGGCTGAGCATGGTAGCTCACACCTGTAATCCCAACACTTTGGGAAGACAAGGTGGGAGGATTGCTTGAGGTCAGGAGTTCAAGACCCTGAGCAAGAGGGAGACCAAGTCTCTATAGACTAGAAAAATCAGCCGGGTGTGGTGGCACATGCCTGTAGTACCAGCTACTCGGGAGGCTGAGGCAAGAGGATTGCTTGAATCTAGGAGTTTGAGGTTGCAGTGAGATATGATGACACCACTGCACTCTAGCCCAGGCAACAGAGTGAGAACCTATCTAAAAAAAATGAGGAAATAAAAACATTATCAAACAAAGAAAAACTAAGAGAATTTGTAATAAACCTATCCTTTAAGAATGGCCAAGGAACTTTTCTATAGATAAAAGAAATAGGCCAGGTGAGGTGGCTCATGCCTGTAATCCTACCACATTGGAAGGCCAAGGTGGAAGGATAGCTTGAGGCCAGGAGTTTGAGACCAGCCCGAAAAACATAGCAAGACCCCATCACTACAAAAAATAGAAAAAAATTGCTTGGCATGGTGGCGTGCACCTGTAGTCCTATTTACATGGCAGGCTGAAGCAGGAGGATCGCTTGAGCTCAGGAGTTGGAGGTTACGGTGAGCTATCATGGCACCACTGCACTCTCAGCAGAGTCTGGGAAGCAGAGTGAGACCCTGTTTTTTTTTTTTTTTTTAAGATAACAGAAGAAGGCTTGGAACTTCAGAAAGGGAGAAAGAACATTGGAATGCATAAAATTAGGGGTAGTCTATCCTACTTCTCATGAATTTTTAAAATCATATTTGATGGGTAAAGCAGAAATGATAATACCATCTGATGTGGTGTTCAATGTATGTGGGGAATATATTAATACTTAAGACAATTATACCTAAAAAGTGAGGTAAGTAAAGGAACCAAAATGGAATTAAGGTTTTTATTCTTCATTCAAGTGGTAAACTTCAATGCCAGGAGACTATGATAAAGTTATATGTGTGTATACTGTAATATCTATAGCAACCACTAAGAAAACTATGCAAAACAAGATACTGTAGGCAATTGTGACACAATGGTAAGCATTTGTGTATCTAAACATCTCTAAACATAGAAAAGGTACAGTAAAAATATGATATAAAAGATCAAAAATGGTACATCTGTAGAGAGCACTCACAACGAATGGAGCTTGCAGGATTGGAGATTGCTCTGGGTGAATCAGCGGGTGACTCGGTCATGTGCTATAAACACAGTCATGTGCTGCATAGCAACATTTTGGTCAGTGATGGGTTGTGTATACAGCAGTGGTCCTGTAAGATTATAACGGAGCTGAAAAATTCCTATGGCTTAGTGACCCAGCTGTTGTAACACTGTGGCATTGTAGGGAAGCACATGACTTGTGGGTTTGTGGGGAGGCTGCTGCACACAAACTTCTGTGCTGCCAGTCTTTTAAAAAGTAAAAAAAAAAAAAAAAAAAAATTAAAAATAGAAAAAAACCGTATAGGATAAGATATAAAGAAAGAAAATATTTTTATACTGCTGTACAATGTGTTTATGTTTTAAGCTGTGCTATCATAAAAGTTAAAAAGTTTTAAGAAATTAAGTGTATAAAGAAAAAATGTTACAGGAAGCTAACGTTAATTTATTACTGAAGAAAGAAAATTGTTTTTATAAGTTTAGTGTGACCTAAACCACATATGTAAGTTGAGGCCTGAAAGAAGAAAAAAAAAAAAAAAGAGAGAAGTATAATATTTTTTAAATAATAAAAAGAAGTTTAAAAAAATAAATAAATGTAGTGTGGCCTAAGTGTACTGTGTTTATAAAGTCTACACTAGCGTACAGTAATGTCCTAGGCCTTCATATTCACTCGACACTCACTCACTGACTCACCCAGAGCAACTTCCAGTCCCGCAAGCTCCATTCATTGTAAGTGCCCTACACAGATGTATCGTTTTTGATCCTTTATACCATATTTTTACTTTTCTATGTTTAGAGATGTTAGATACACAAATGCTTACCATCGTGCTCCAATTTCCTGCAGTATTCACTACAGTGACATGCTGTACAGGTTTGCATCCTAAGAGTGATAGGCCACCCCATTAGCGTAGGTGTGTGTATCATGGGCTGGATCATCTAGGTCTGGGTAAGCACACGAGGATATCTGCAAACAACACAATTACCTAGCGACACATTTGTCAGAACGTATATTCGTGTCATTGAGCAACACATGACTGTATATCAAGATGGAATCCTAAAAAAAAAAATGCCTAAGTAACCCATGGGAACATAGAAAAGAGAAATGGAAGAATTAGAAACAGAGGAAACAAACAGAAAACAAATAATAAAATGGCAGATTTCACCTTAACACATCGACAAAGACCTTAGATGTAAATGGTCTAAATAGACCAATTAAAAGACAGAAATTGACTGAGTGTATACATATATATATATAAAAGATGCAATATATGCAGTCTTCAAAAACTCGAAATGTAGCACCATAGGTAACAGGATAGAAAAAGATACGCCACGCAAACAATAATTTAAAAATAGCCGTGTGTGGCCATATTGACATTAATATCTGAAAGTAGCCTTCAGAGCAAAGAAAATTACCAGAGACAAAGAGGGACGTTTCACAGTGTCAGAGACCCAAGCTACCAGGAAGGCAGAAAGCAGTGAGGGAAAAACCCACCACCGCCTTGGTTGGGATGGCCATGTCCCCCTTCCTCCCTGGACTGTAAGAGTCTTTGAGGGCAGGGACCACACCTGTCAGCCTTGCCCTTTCGCCCTACCTGCCCCAGGTGCTTGAGGAACGTCTGTGACAAAACACAGCGGCAGCCAACCGCACCTGCAGCGCGGCTGGTGGTCCACACCCCTCCTCTCCAGGGAGCGAGGGGCTGCTGGCTACTCGAGGCAGCGCGGCAGGCTGTGCCCACTGGGGCGCCGTTGGAAGCAGGGCACGTGCTGGCTGGCCCTCTCTTGGGGTGGGGGGGCTTGCTTTCCCAACGTGCTCTTCTTGGGGTTGGGCT
Source organism: Mirza zaza (assembly GCA_008750895.1). NCBI lineage: Eukaryota > Metazoa > Chordata > Mammalia > Primates > Cheirogaleidae > Mirza > Mirza zaza. The sequence continues at coordinate 3,992 of VSMD01099095.1, forward strand.
AGACTCACCCCGTGGGTGGCTGGGCCCTTAATGTGGGGAATCTGTCCTTAATCTGCTCCCAAGCCCTTTTCTTAGGTGCTTTTCCAAGAAGCCTCCGATTCTCATGCAAATAATGTCCCGGCTCCCCCGAGAGGCGTATGCAGATTAGGCCCCATGGTGACCCAGGCAGGAAACCAGACCCGTACATTGTCCCAGCCGTGAGAGTCACGGGCGCCACAGCCCGTGGGTTAAGTAACGCGCTGAGATGCAGCGAGAGTCCCACCTCACGGGAGCCTGTGAGAGGCTGGCCAGGAACAAGCAGAAGCCTTTCTTGTTTGTATCATTATGACACTCTGTGGCCAGAAAGGAAAGTATGCACTTGGGCAATCTCTGCAGCGACATTACGAGGTTGCTGGTGTGTTGCTAATGGTTTCTGTGCTCCTGTTTTACAGTTTAGCGTTTGCTCAGTGCCCAGAATTCATAGGACGTGATGTGGCAGCAGATTTGCCTTGTGACCTCAGGAGGGAGGTTCTCCCCCTGGGCCTTTTAGGGACCAGCGCTGAACCCCGAGCTCCCAGCCCCGCAGAACCTGGAGACCCAGCCCAGGCACTGCCCGACCGCACCTTCCCTGTGTGCCCTCCCCGGCTCAGCGCCCCACAGTGCCGTTCTACTGTGGCACCCAGGCTGCAAACCGCTGCTGTCCCTGACACGCCCGGCCGGGCCCCTCCTCACGCCGGCCTGACCCTGTGGCCTCAGGCACGTTGGTGGCTTCTGCGCTTGTCCGGCTCCTGAACTCCAGCACACACCTTGGCTCTTTCACTTGTCCTGTGGACCTCGGTAGTTGTGACCTTTGACATTCTCTCCGATCCATCTTCCGGCCCCCTGGCTGCTCTCGGTCATCCCCCACCTGGCGATGGTCAATAGTGTCTTTGACCAGGGCCCCCACCAGAGGCTCCAGCGTCTCCCCCCTTCATCCTTTCAACTCAACCATCCTTACCCACGAGCTGCCACCCCAGGAAGCCACCGCAGCATTTCCATGACGCCTCTGCAACGATGCCACCGCTCTTTGCGTCCTGCGTCCCTCGCTGCATGCACAGCCTCCACGCCGAGGGCAGGACTGTGCCCTGGTCAAAGGTGGCCGTGCAGCCCAGCTGCAGCCAGTTCAAGTCCCGGCTTCACCTGTCCAGCTGCGTGACACAGGACAAGTTGGTGAGCCTTTCTGTGCCTTGGGCTCCTTATCTATGAAACCGTGATCACAACCGTAGCTCCCCTGCAAGAGTGTTGGAGAAAGCAAATGAGTGAGTCCATATAAAGCACTCAGAGCAGGGCCCAGTGCACAGGAAGAGCCAGGCATTTACCGTGTTGCTAAGTTAATCTTGAAGAGGTGAACTGGCTTTTAAGAGCTCGTTTCTGTAGCTCTAGGAACGCTGCCATTGCGAAGCGTGTGGTGTGCCGTGGCCACCCAGCCTGGACACGAAGGCCGAAATCAAAACCACCTTTAATAGAGGTGATGGGAATTCCAGATGCTTTTCGGTTTGTAATTTCGAAGAGTGATCTCTCCCCTGATCTCTCCTTAGTGTTAGCTCCTGCGGCAGACGACTCTTTAAGCACAACTTCTAACAGAAGAAATGCCTTCAGAGAGTGGGTGCCGTTTCCTCTAATTCTTAATCTCCTCTGCCAGCCAGCGGGGTCTTAGTGCAAAGCTCTGTGAGTGGGTGTTTTTGCGGCAGGCTGGCCGGTTGTCACAGCGTCACAGCGCTGGGCTCGTATCTCTCAGGGTTGAGCTATCGCTCATTCTTAGCCACAGGTGCCTCTACTCCCTGCTGAGGGTGTTTGTGTTCCTTGCAAGAAAGACCTTAATTTATTTTGCAATATTCTTGCGCTCCTAGTTATTTCCTTTCTCTAGCAGAAGAAGGAAGAAAGAAGTGCTTCAAAGCTGCACGTGGCCATGAGAACAGATTCCTGGGACAGGCCCGAGAGTCACAGCTGGTGGCCACATCACCTGGAGAGCTCAGCTTAACCCCTCATACCCCAACCTGGCCCTGGACCATCCACCTTCAGCAGGACCACACAGCCCGCCTTCCTAACCCGGGCGTGCCACAGGCGTGCTTCTGCGTCAGGGGCTGCTGGCTCAGGTTTTGGATGGGGACGGTTTCCTGTGAAGATGGAAAGACCTGGCCCTTTGGCCCTCATTGCGCTGGCCTCACAGGGTGACCTTGGCAGACTCGTCCCACAGCTAGGATCGCTGTGGAGGGATGGCTGCTAGGAGAAAAGGGCGGGGAACAGGGAGTGGCCAGTGCTCCCTGGGGCCCAGGAGTGGCGGGGGCTGGGGGATCAGAAGGGGCCGGAACTGGGTTTGCAGGGGTGAGTCAGTTACCCCAGCTGACTGCTGGGAGGGGCGGGGAGGGGTGGGGAGCTGCAGACAGAGGAAGCCCCTGGAGCGAGGATGTGGCAGCGCAGGGGACCTTCGGGAGGAGGGTGCAGTGACTCGTGAGCTAGCAGGGGACACCCCGCCGCCTGGGCTGAGTCTGGGCGCCCCGACCCTAGAGTGAGTGCAGAGCTGTACTAACATCATTCACTCGGGCTGGTCAAACAGGCCAGGTTTTGCCTGCAGAAGAACCAGAAGCCTCTCTCCACGGAGCCCCAGCGGTGTTCTGGAACGAGGAGGTCCTGTGGGTGCAGGAGGGGACTGGCCAGTGCCTCGAGGCAGGCGGGCTCCCACAGAGAAGGAGGCAGGAAGGCACTTGGGGGAGGGGCTCCACCTGGAGAACGGGCGGGCGTTCTGGGGGGTGGGGGGCATGACAAGGGCCTGTGATCGAGTCATGTCCACCCGTCCCCAGGATGAGCCAGGTGAAGCTAATGTGACCTGTGCCCCTATTGCTCCCCGGGGAACAATCCCAAACCACTATCCTGGACAGGTCCCCAGGTAGTGTGTAATCACCATTATAACTAATTAGCTAGTTAGACGTTTGTATTAAAGTAATTAGTTAAGCATTTATTAAATGGCATCCACATGCCAGGCTTCGCACGTCCCACAGGGGATGTGAGGAAGAGTAAAGCTTGGTTCCTGCCCCGCAGCGCGTGTGGGCGGAGAGATGACCATGCACAAGTGCCACTGGTGCTGGAGCCACAGCTACGGCCACGCGGAAGGGCAGACACTGCTGGCAAGGGGCTGGGGTCGGAAGGGGATAAGAGATGCTTCTGAGAAAGAGTACTGGATGCGTCGTTTCTTTGGCGGGCAGGGTGGAAACAACCTTCCAGTCAGTTCCGAGGGCATTTTCAAAGGCACCAAGTTATGAAAACCGTGGCGTGTCTGGAGAGCGTCTAGCAGGGGCTCATTACTCCACCGCGTGTCAAACCAGCCCCACCCCCCCACCCCCAGCCATGCAGATGAGCTGGGCGGCCACAGCAGCCTCCCCGGGTTCTTCTCGGCAGGCGTCCGGCCAGCTGGAACAATGTCGCCAGACCGTAAGGTGTTCCGGGAAGAATTTCAGGAGATGCGGCTGGGAAGGGAGTCTGGGGCCAGTGTGTGAAGAGCCTCGCACGTCCTCCTGAACCCGTCCTTCTGCTGGTGACGGGACCTGCTGAGGCTTTCACGCTGGGGAGTAAAGCCATCAGACCCGTGTTCTAGAAACAAACTCTAGGTGCAGTTTGGGGCACCCACCTCCTCCTCGGGGGCCGCACCCACTGGGGTGCAGCGTGATTGTGAGGGGGTGGGGAAGAGGCACTAGGGCTGCAGTGGTGAGGTGCGGAAAGCACACCCTTAAAATAACAAGGAAGGGCAGATTCAACGTTGTCTGCAAAGCCCTTTCCCTGGCACAGGTGGGAAAAGGGCCGGAGCTCCTCCTGCTGTGCTGGGAATCTCGCTGGCTCCCTGCACCTCTTTTTGAGTGTGTTGGGAGCTGAAAACTGCTACTTGCTTCTTATCTGCTAACTTCTTGTTCCTGTTTCATGTTACTTTTATACTCCCTTGTCTCCTGGATCCTGCGTATCATAGCAATTTAGTTACTGGCCCATCCATTCCAATGACTGTGCTTCCAGAAGTGTCCTACTCGGATCAGGCTGCTCTCACAAAATACCTGGGCCTGGGCAGTGAGCACAGAACAGCGGTGCCTGCCTCACAGCTCCGAAGGCTGGGACATCCAAGGTCAAGGCAGGGGTCTGTCGAGGGCTGGCTTCCTGGTTCCTAGACAGCACCTACGTCCTGTGCCCTCACATGGCGGAACGGGTGAGGGAGCTCCCAGGAGCCTATTTTATAAGGACACTAATCCTATCCATGAAGACTCAATCACCTTCTTAAAGGCCCCACCTCCTAACACCATCACCTTGGGGGTTAGGATTTCAGCAGATGAATTGGCAGGGACACAGACATTCAAAGCATGGCAGAAGGTGTATGCTGTTGGGCCTGATGTCCTTCTTTTCTATGTGATTGCACTCCTCGGAGGTGTGGTTGTGTGGCCTAGGAGCTCATATTTCCCTCTCTGGTACTGCGCGTTAGTGAGAAGCCAACAGTCAGGCTGTGGTGTGTGTCCCTCCTGCTAAGTTTAAGGAGAGGGGAGGGAATGAGCCCCGGTGTGGAGAGTCCCCAGAACCCCAGAACCTCTGCGGCCCTCCCTTGAGGCCCCCTGTTTGCAGCCACCTGCTTAGAGTGGGCTCTGTAAACCCTTGGGCTAGGAGCAGCCTTGGGGCGACGTGGGTCCCCAGATTGCAAGGCTCCAGTCCTGACCCCTTGCTCTCAGCAGCTCCTCAGCTCAGCGGGCTTGGGTGGTGGAGCCGAACTTGAGCCTGTCCACAACCTCCCCCTGCCACCAGGCCCTCCGCCGCCCCCCCCCTACCGGTTAGCAGCAGCATTCTCACGGGTTCTCCTGTGTTTGCAGAGTCATGTCTGCGTCCCTCACACACCCGCGGTTTCTCTTTGGGGGACCATGCAGGCTCCTGTCAGCAGGGCCAGCTCTCTTCTCCACACGCTTCAGGCCTGAGCCTCTCATTTATTTAACATAGGACATGAAAAGCAGGTAGTTTAAGGCATAATTATTCTGCAACGAACTGTTGCTACACTCTGTTTCACTTCTTTAAGAAAACTTTTGCAATATTGCAACTCTTACAGTTTATTAATCAACCACTGATCTTTGAGTCCCTTAACAGGAGCTTTCTCTGGAGCAACCTACACAAGGGTGTGTAATCCCCACTTGAGAGTTTATAAAAGAACCACCTTCAAGGCACAGAAAAATGGGCTCCTGAGATGGCAAATTTCAACTCCAAATGGCATAACACTGGATGATGTTAGAGTCCTATCATTGCAAACTTCTGAGTTGATAACACTTAAGAAAACTTGATGTCCTCTTCAGATGAGCACCTGCTCTGTTGATGACATGATCTTCCTCACATGGGGAGGAAGATCTTCCTCACAGTAATGCTCTCAGGAAGCAACTGAATTTGCTGTCCAGCTACAATCAGAGAGCACAGCTCGGTGTTCATAGCCCACATGCATTTTGCCAAGTGCTATTGGCTTTAGCAACTCTCTTCAGGATCCAGGTGGATTGTGCTAAAATTCCAGTAAACAGGTTAACTGTTCTGAAGGTGTTCTTGATAAACAGCTCGTCTTGGCAGGTCACAGATGTGGCCATCCAAAACCAGACGTTTTAGAGAAACCATGTTAAAACGCTTCTAGGCCTTTTCTTACCTCTACGGGGCAAAGCCCTGGGGTTTCGAGCATGCACTTTAGCATTTGGACATATCCAAGGAACCATTTCCTGAGAAAAGTCTTGGACCTGCTTTTGGGTTCTCGTCTAATCCACCCTGGGTGGAGATGAGATGATCTTTCATCCAGGCACGAATATATAATTGGCTCTTTAATTTTCTCAGGAAATTCATAATTTTGCTTCCTACGGTCATAGCCAGCAAGGCTTTAGGCTTTCTTTTCAAGCGACCACCCAGAACACGTGTGTGTCACCTGTCATTGTCTTCCTGTTTCTGCAGCCCATGTTGAATGAATACACACCGGAATGAGGAAAGTGAGATTCAAGGAGGAGCCAAGGGGCCTGCTAACTTTCCTTCTCTCTTAAGTGGCTCTTGGAGGGTGCATGTGCCTCCCCGACATTGGAGTCTGAGGGAGACAGTAAATTTATAATATAATTGCATTTTTCAAAATGAAAAATGACCAATTTATTTTTTTAAAAAATAAAAGATGCAGAACGTGAAGCTCTGCAAATTCTTCTGGCAGGTGGAAGTAATGGAGGGGCAGAAAGAGCTCAGCCCCCAGCCATCCCTCACCGTGGGTGGGATCCGGGAGTGTCAAGTTCAAGGATCATGAGCGATGGCTGCAGACTGTCTGACCAAACTCTGCTACTGAACGTGGAGCCCAGACAATATGTGGATGGCAACGGAAACTTCTTTCCTCCAGGGCCACCTTAGTCCCAAGAATAAAGGAGTAAAGCCCTTGTGCCTCACCATTCAGAAAGCCGTGTTGGAGAACAACAAGAAAGATGGCAGCAGGAGTTCAGAGGGTGGGGCGTGCAGGCACCCAGGAGGGGGCTGGAACTGGATGCCAGGGAGCCCAGGTGGGCAATTCCTGGCACTCAATAGGCATCACCAAGGCATTTGTACTCACTTCACATTCTTCTCCTTCATTGGGTCATGCTTATGTGTAGACGGCTAAGATGTCATGTCGCTTGATCACCAGAAAGCTCTGTATCCAGGCTAGACTCTACTAGCTCCCATGGAAATCCCATCAGAGACCTACAAATCCATTGCACCCTTGACTTTGAAAGAGGATCCGTGTAAGAAATAATCATGTAAAATCAGTATTATATATATGAAGACCAATATATGATTGGTTCCTTCCAAAGTTGAGTTCAATAGATTGATGAGCTTTCTTTTATTAAATAATGAAAGCTATGCAACTTGTGTGTGTTTCTCATTTAGCCTTATCTCTAACAGTAATAGCAATGTTTTAGATCACTATGTCAAATCTATCAGCGTCCTGAAAGGCCGTGGGGATTGGTGGAATGCCTGTTGGCTTAGAAGGCAGGTAACCTTTGCAGATATTCATAGGTGTGTGAGGGGTGTGTGCCTGTGTGTGTGTGCACGTGTGTGTGTGCCCATAAGATGCCTCTGGACCATCTCATCACTGTCTCATGGTTCGTACTCCTACTGCAAACTATTTTCCTGGCCTGTTGTCTCAGCACTCCTAATTAGGATACAGATTCTCCTCTCCTCTCAGCTCCCCCACTTGGTACCTCAATGTTTCAGTAGGATGCCTGGTTTTTAGGTGACATTAACGAGTTCAGAACAGATTTATAAACATATGAATTTCTTATTAGGCTAAGAGTTTTTTTGCTTTTAATTTTCTGGTAACCCTGTGTTTAATCATCCTAAAACCAAATTGTCTTTTTCAACCCAAATGAGCTATTTCCTTCTGAGATCCAAGAGCTCTCAAGCTTTGAAGATAAAAGCACAGGCTGTTCCGCAGCTCGGAACTTTCCATGACACGTTGCCGAGACGAGAAGCGAACTGGCAACCCTGGACGCATCCTGAGAGGTTCATTCTAGAGAGAGGTATCGGGTTCAAGAGCAGCCACCTTGCTCCCCCTGTGAAGGACACCCAGCCCTGTGAAGGACACCCAGCTGCCCTGTAGTCCTCGGGTCAGACGCAGGACTGCGCTGGATGCCCACACGGCCACCTGGGAAGGCCAGAGAGGGCAGCCGGCAAGTCAGGCCGGGCCCAGCCTCGATGACCTCTTAAGGGGAAGGGTAGCATCCGGTTGGAAACTGGGACACTCATATTTGTCAATGACAACACTAAAAAAATTAAAGAAAAACTTGACAAAACACAAAATTTAATATATTACTGTTTTATCTTCTCAATGAAAATGGAGGAGTAACGATCCACACATTTGTCATGCTCAACAGAGCCTTCAGGGAAGTTAACACAGAACATTAAACATCATCTACTAAAGAATTACGTTTCACAATAGCAAGTAAAAGGAAAAAACATTAGCAAACAAAGGACACCATTCTTCTATCCGGCTTATTTTCATGCTTGGACTAAGCTATTAGTTACAAGAGGGGAAGAAAGACAAAGTTAAAAGCTTTTAAGATTTAGGATATAATAGAATTGTCTCTTCTTGTGAAATACTGTCTTAAATCTGTTTATTCCAAAGTCAGGTCAGATGCCACGTTAAGGTGACACAATGCAAAGGGTTCTAACACCACACACACCTTAGTAGTTGTCAGAGAGACCCCGAGAGCCCGAGAAGGTCTTTTAACCCTGGATGACTACAGGGTCACGTGGAGACAACAAATTCCACACTTTAAGAGTTATTGCACATGAGCAAAAATGTTCCAGTTCACAGTTGAGCTGTTTTGAGAAATGGTCACTTGGCCCCACCTGCAAATCTGGCACCAAACAGATTCGTGAAGAAGCCACCTGTAGCCTGTCAGTGAAAGGGGACGGAGGGTACCGTGGGTGTCATGCAGCCTCCCAATGGAAACCTGTTGGCATGATGCATATTTCAAAGGCGTCTGGACTTGGACAACCTCACTCTAGTGACCTCTACAGTGGCCGCAGGACTTTTCCACTCAGTGAGCATTTACAATGTGTCCAGTGTGGCCAAAGACTGCGCTAAGTAACTGTGGGGTACACACAAAGGGCAGAGGACCGATTCCGCTCCTTTAGTATGTGTAAGTGACTAGCATAGCGATGTAATGAATACCGCCCTTCTCCCTTGCTGCAAATGCATGTATGTAGCTGGTGAGGGCTTTAGGCAGCTCATAAGTGTTCTAAGGCACGTCCAGGTGGTCGCCAGGCAGATGTGCCCAGCAATGAAGAGCCAGGTCGCTGGAGGCAGAAACCCTGGGCTCATGTCCCAGCTCTGCCGCCCCTTCCTAGCTGCAGGAAGGGGCAAGTCCCTTGACCTCGCTTTCTACTCCCACGGGCCCCTTCCTTGTTGGGGCCACTCTGCCCGGTGTCTGGACTGCCGGGCTCCCTCCCTTCCTGCTTTCAACCCCGCTGCAGACCGCCTGCCTGCTTCGTCTGCACAGAGCACCCTGCCCACGCAAGATATTTAATGCCCCCCATATAACTACAGAAAAAATTAAACTCATTGTCAAGTACTTGAAACCCTCCCAAATGGGCCTCTTCCAGTCCCCTCCTCATTACTCTCAATGCACTGCGTTCCTTCTGGCCTCCAAGCCTTTTCCCGTTTCTCCCACAGGGAGCATCTCCCCGAGTCCCATCCTCCTTGGACTCCTCATCCACCTCGAGCACCGCCTGCCCTCGGAGCAGTGACTGCCGGCCTCACTGCCTTGACTCGGACTTGAGTTTTCTGGAAGTGACATTGCCTTCTTCTATTTTTCTGCCTCATTTCTCCCCGCTGGACACTTGCGCTCCTTAGGGACAAGGCCTGTGTCTCCTGCTCCCGGCACCTCCAGTGTCCACACAGCACCGTGGCCTCTGTCGTGGCTGTGCTGGGGGCCACGTCCCTGAGAGGTGACGAGGGCATCAGAGAGACAGCAGACAGCTCGTGCACACGGACAGTCATGGACTGGCCACTCCATTTCGCTCTGTAAGCAGGTCCAAACGTGGAAAGGCTCTTTTTTTTTTTAAGATTCATTTTATTCTGAATACTGTCTCTGCAAAGGGAGAGGCTTCATTGGGATGGGGATAAAATGACCAAAATGAGCTCTGGAAATGGTGGTAGTTTGGGAATTGAGGTCATCTATTCAGCCAATGCCGGTGTGCTTCTGTGCAAGCCACTCGCAGCTCCGGCCTTCCACGGCTGGGAGGCAGGAAGACAAATACATGGGCATTTTCCCTCCAGAGCCGGAAGCACTGCAGGAGCACGGGTGCTGGAGTGCCACAGGAGGGACCCCTAACTCATTTGGGGGGAGGTGGGTGTCCAGGGAAATTTCCTGAGGAAGGGCTGTCTACATTAAGGCTGGGAAGAGGAACAGGACCCGGTTGAGAGAGGAGGAAGTGGGGAGGCCAGGCCAGGCAGGAGGAGCAGCAGGCAGGGAGGCCGGGAGGAAGAAAGAGCGTGGCGTGCTCGTGGAAACCACAGAGGGAGTTGAGAGGGTGGGTGGGTGGCGCAGGGCCCGGTTATGAAGGGCCCTTCACACCGTGCTGGGGAATTCAGACTGTATTCGAAGGGCATTCCGACAGGCAGCCTCTGAGATGGAATGAGTTGGGAAGTGTTCCTTCTTCTTCAGTTTTTGGGGAGAAGTTGTGAAGAATTGATGTTAATTCTCCCATCCAAATACTAACCAGGTCCGACCCTGATTAGCTTCCAAGATCAGACGAGATTGGGCACGTTCAGGGTGGTATGGCCGTAGACATAATTCTTTAAATGTTTGGTAGAATTTATCAGTGAAGCCATCTGGTCATGGGCTTTTATTTTGTGGAAAGTTTTTTGATTACGAATTCAACATTTTTATTTGGGATGGGTATTCTCAGATTTTCTCTTTCTTTGTGAGTCAGTTTTAGTAGTTTGTGTGTTTCTTCACATTTGTGCATTTCCCACAATTAGGGGTCATCTAATTTGTCAGCATATAACTGTTTTTGGTATTTCCTTTTAAGGTCAAGAGTAATAATGCCCTTTTCTCACACCTGATTTTAGTAATTTGAGTCTTTTTCTTTCTTGGTCAGTTTAGTTAAATGTTTTGCAATTTGTTGATCTTTTGGTTTTATTTATTGGTTTTATTGACTTAATTGTTTTCTCTCTTTTTCTGTTGTTTTTATGCTCTATTTTATTTATTTTCTTTCTAATCTTTATTATTTTCTTCCTTCTGCTTATTTTTGGGTTTAATTTGCTCTTTTTCTAACTTCTTAAGGTGAAATGTTAGATTATTGATTTGAGATCTTTCTTTTTTTTTAATACATTGACTGCCACACTAGAAAAAAGTTTTTCCCTGGCGCCATGGTATTTTATTAAACCAAAATGAACCTTTATAATTTGTTATTTTTTATTGTTTTCTGTTTGTGAGTTATATGCAACACAATTCACATTTTTAGAATTAAATTATCAATATTAATTGTAACAATAAGAACATCAACGAGTAAGATTTTCCCAAACCAAATGCACGGTTTTGCTTCATGAGGCTCTGGGGTCTAAACTAGCCTTAGTTAAATACAACTCATATGGCAATCAATGTGTTAAAATATAAATGTTTACAGCTATAAGTTTCCTTATAAGCACTGCTTTAGCTGCATCCTTACTTTTTTTTATGTTGTAATTTTTCTATTTTTAGTAGAGATAGAGTCTCTCTCTTGCTCAGGCTGGTCTTCAACTCCAGACCTCAAGCAATCCTCCTGCCTCAGCCTCCCAGAGTGCTAGGATTATAGGCATGAGCCACCGCGCCCAGCCATTTCTCTCTTGATACTTTCAAGTGTCTCTCTTTGTGTTTTGATAGTTTGATTATGATGTGTCTAGGTGTGAATCTTTTTGAGTTTTTCCTATGTGGAGTTTATTGACCTTCTTGCATGTGTAGATTAATTTTTCATCAAATGTGGGAAGGTTTTGGCCTCTCTCTTTCTGCTTTCACTTTGAGCTTCCCATTAAGTGTATATTAATACACTTGATGCCCCACTGATCTCTCAGGTTTGTTCATTTTTTTTTCCTCTTCCTTTCTTTTTGTTCCTCAGACTAGATAATCTTAATTGGCCTATCTTCAGGCTCACTGACTTTTTTCCGCCTACCCAAATCTGTTGCTGAGCCCCTCTAGTGAAATTTTCATTTCAGTGATCCTGCTTTTTAACTTCAGAACTTCTATTTGGTTCTTTTTTATGATTTGTCTCTTCATTGACATTTTTTATTTGGTGAGACATCATTCTCATATTTTCCTTTAGTTTGTTAGATGTGATTTCCCTTAATTTGTACCATATTTAAAATACCTGATTTACCTCTAATAAATTTACCTTTATTATTTACCTTTATTATTTACCTCTAATAAACCCAATGTTTGGGCTTCCTCAGGGAAAGTTTCTATTTACTGATTTGTTTTGTTTCTGGTGTATATCCCATACTTTCTTTTTTCTTTGCATGCCTATCTCATAATGTTTTTGCAAAAACTAGACATTTTACATAATATATTAATAATGTAGCCACATTGGAAATCACATTCTGCCCTGTCTCCAGGGTTTGTTGTTCCTGTTTCCTTGAGTGATTTTTCTGAACTAATTCTGTAAAGTCAAGATTCATCATGTTTAGCTACCAAACTCTCTGCTCACTGAGCTCAGTGGTCCGCGAGTGCCTGCAACTTACAGATCTCCTAGGCTTTGTGAGGGGCTCTGTGTACACGGGACACTCTTTCAACATTCAGCCAGGCGGTTGGCAGCTCTGCCTTAGCATTCACTTCCTGGTTTTGCAGAGCCTCAAGAGCAGTCAGGGGTGAGGGCCCTGGGCCCTCTCAGGCCTTCTCTGGGCACACGCTCAGCCCCCGGCACTTGTATACTCCTACACTGCACCTGGCCTTCTAGATGCTCAGGAGGAAGGCCAAGCTTTTCTAAGATCCTCTGGAGATCTCGTCCCCCAGATTTGCCTTCTTCGCTTTTCGGTTAGCTACTTGTTTGCCCTGGCTATTATCTACTCCTCAGGCAGCCACAAAATACCCAGCCAGAATTGCCTCTAATTGTTTTTGACAAATACCCCTGGAGGAAAGGCTTTTGTACCGGGTGAGCTCTAAGTCAGGGCAAACAAAGATAACCTGGTACACGGGGTCTTGAAGGGAACGACCAGAAAGGCCAAGGAATGACAAGTCCCTGGGAATGAGGCTTTCAAGGAGCCACGACCCCCTTTTTCTTCCCCTGATGACTGCCAGGCTGCTGTCTTTTACTGTGATGGTTCGTTTTCCAGGCAGCCCCCAAGCCCAGATAGGGAGATAGGAACAGGGCAAGTTGAAACATCACAAAGCCCAGTGCTCATACTAAGACCCAGCTGTTTTTATTAAATAAAAGCTTCCCAGAATACTGCAAGCATTAGGTTAACTTCCAGGGTTCTAGAAAAGTCGATTTTGACAATTTGTTTTGTCAGTTTTCTTATTGCTTTTTTTGCTGGAGAGAATTTTTGGATTATCAATTATTAATTGATTTATTAAATATGAATCAGTTTGGGCTATCTATTATCAATCAGATTTATGTTTTGGAGGATCACTCTGGGCCCAGTGTGTAGCAGACACTGGGGTTGGAGGAGTGCTGGAATCAGGGAGATGAGTTGAGAGTTGTGTGGTCAACAAGCAGCAGAGGATAGAGACCTGCACTGAGGAGGTGGCAGATGTCTGTCTCTGCAGAGGTACCACCCACCCATCTGTACCACTCACATTGGTGACCTTGATTCATAAAAAGAAATAAACTTATAAGGCAACAAGCACGGGATGCCGCTGAGTGCCCGTGTGTGCCTGTTCCGTGCTGGGGTCTGCTCCTCTGCCCTGTCTCTAAAGTTCCTTATACATCGGAGGGCAAAGATTTCAACCAAGAAAGCTAGACCTTAAATAAGTGAACATTTGAAATTCATGTGGATCAGCTTACAATTTGGCAAAATGAATTCACATGGACTAGCTCTTGCCCAGGGCTGCTGGGCGAATGAGATTCGCTGCATGGGAGTTAAATCCAGGTGGGAAGAGTCGGGAGCAGCAGGTGGGAGTCACTCAAGCCCTCCTAGCCGGGGTCAGTGACCTCCGTGACTCGGCACTGGCCCCAGGCTGATAGCGGGCACAGTTTGCCAGGGAGAGTTCACATTCCCCGCTCGAATTAATCTTCCTTTCCAGGGCGCTTGCCAGTCTGCGGAGGCAAACACGCCTCATGTCAGCATTTCCGATGTAAATGAGCGCTTTGTTCCTCTGCGCTCCCATAGGGGAACCATCTTTTTAATCGGTTGCCACATACGGTTGGCTCACCCCAACCACGCTGTCCTCTGTAGCGTCTCGTTGCTGCAATCTGTGGTTACAGTTTTTAAAGGCTTAATAGACGGATGTGTTTTTCTATCCCCGAAGGCATGAGGCTTTCCACTTGGCGGTACTCTCCACCATCGTGCTTGTGTTGTCGTAGACATGGAGCGGAAAATTGCCCCTGCTCCCTATTGCTCAACTGCCCGCGCCACGTCCCGTCCTCAGGAAGGCAATCGATTGCTTTTGCAGATTGCATTCAGACATTTGAGTCATCATCTGCTGAAATCTTCCCTGTTCTTTCCTCTGACCAGCCCTTAGCTCTGGGACGGAAAAAAGAAACCACGATTCCCATGCGAATGAAACATCAGCTGCTATTGTCTCCGTTTATTATTTCACAGTACCTCAATTTGTTCTGGGATATTAATGAAATAGATCAAATGTTTATGTCTATGTGTCACGCAACTTTTAAATTTCTTTACTATTCCTGACCTTTATGTATGTACCGAACACAATGTGCATAGATCAGGCGTCCTCAAACCATGGCCCGAGGGCCACATGCAGGTGCTTTTGCCTGTTTGTTTTTTTGGGACAGGGTCTTGCTTTGTTGCCCAGGCTAGAGTGCCGTGGCATCAGCCTAGCTCACAGCAACCTCAAACTCCTGGGCTCAAGCAATCCTGCTGCCTCAGCCTCTCGAGTAGCTGGGACTACAGGCATGCGCCACCATGCCCGGCTAATTTTTTCTATATATATTAGTTGGCCAATTAATTTCTTTCTATTTATAGTAGAGACGGGGTCTCGCTCTTGCTCAGGCTGGTTTCGAACTCCTGACCTCAAGCAATCCGTCCGCCTCGGCCTCCCAGAGTGCTAGGATTACAGGCATGAGCCACCGTGCTCGGCCTGCCCATTTGTTTTTTTACTTCAAAATAAGATATGCACAGTATGCATAGGAATTTGTTCATAGTTTTTTTTAAACTATAGTCCGGCCCTCCAACGGTCTGAGGGACAGTGAACTAGCCCCCTGTTTAAAAAGTTTGAGGATCCCTGACATAGATAATACCACCTTCAATCTTCGCACCAACCGGGTGAGGGAGCTGCTTTGAGTTGCTTTTTATCAATGGGCAGGTGAAGCCCAAATACTTAAACATCTTGCCTGAGTCCACACACACACCCTGCCCGGGAGCCCTCTTTACAACCCTGTCCACTGCCCCTCCAGAAATCAACATCACCTGCCAGGAAGAAGTTCTCATTTTCCAAGTTTGTGCGTTTTGCACAGCAATCGCAATGGGAGCCAACATACCTCATGCTTCATTTCTTGCCAAAGATTTGAAGACCGTGTGTGTCAACTCCTAAAGAAGTGCTGCACAGATGCACGCAGCCAATTACACGAAGGGAAACAGGTTTACGTAGGATGGTGAGGCTTAGAATTTCTTTTTGATGGTTTATTTTGCAAACCTGCAGCCCTGATTTAGAGCAAACATTTTGTACCTCTTGAAAGTTTTTGATTATGCAGCAACCAAGTAATTATAAAATTTGAGCTACAGTAGATAGCAAATTAAGGCCCGCCAAGAGGCTCAGGTGAAAGACATTCTTGGTAGCAACTAACAATTTCAATTAAATACTAATTCTTTTCAGACTAGTAGATACTCTCTCTCTGGAAGAGGAAGAGTTGGTCAAAAATGTCATAGGAGTCGTTTGGCAGAATTGAGAGCACGTGCCCACTAAGGCTCTGGATTGAATAATTAGGTGTAATTGGCTTTGCAAAATGACCCCCTTTCTAGGTTATTTTTTGTTCCCTTATACTTTACCAGTCAAGCTTAACAACCAGACTTAACTAGCCTAACTAGCCTCTCCGTGGGACTTCTTAACTACTTACCATCCATCACTAGCAGCTGATTCTTGAACCAGACCACCTGCAGAGCCTAGGACTTCAATTCCCGCTGCGAGGTGACCTGTATTCCACAATCCACTATAAAAGGCCTTGTCCTTAGTCATCGGTCAGGGAGACAGATTAGAGACTATTTCTCCGGTTCTCGCAGCAGATGTCATTTGCATTGAAATTCCTTCCTTCCTTGGCAATCCCGTTGTCTCAATAATTGGCTTTTTGTTCAGTAGGCAATGAGACCTAGTCTGGCCCTCTTTTGGGATTTGGTAACGTAGGGATGGATTTGGTAACGTAGGGATGGATTTTGACACCGCACTTGACTTAGTCACCAATTCATTTAGTGGTACAGGACACATCACTGACCCAGGGACAGCTCCATCCTGGTAGTACCTACAACGAGGGTCTCGGCAGGTGAGTGTGAAGAGAGGACAGGGGAGGGGTGATAAGCAGAAGTCTGGGCAGGGGGGGATGGGAGCAGGCAGGTGAGGCATGTCCAGGCGTAGTCCCTGCAGCTGGCACCAGACTGCACCACGTGGCTGCGGCAACAGGGATGCCCGGAGCTGGAGAACCCACAGGGCTGAACAAGGAGGCGGTGGGATGGGATTCCCCTGAGGGAGATCCCACCCTCTTCCAGCAGGGGGCATTATGAGGGGTGTTGTGTTGGTTTGCTTGGGCACCATGACAAAGTACTGCAGCCTGGGTGGCTTAAACCTAAGACATCTATTTTCTCACAATTTTGGAGGCTGAAAGTCCCAGATCAGGGTGTCAGCAGTGTTGGTTCTTTCTGAGGCTGGTCTCTCCCCTTAGCTTGTAGATGGCCACCTTCTCTCTGCATCCTAACATAGTCTTCCCTCTGTGTGTGTCTGTGTGCTAATCTCCTCTTCTCGTAAGGACATCAGTCATATTGGATTAGGGTCTGCCCTAATGACCTCATCTTAACCTAATTACTGCCTCCAAACACAGTCATATTCTGAGGAACTGGGGTTAGGTTTTTTTTTTTTTGAGACAGAGTCTCGCTTTGTTGCCCAGGCTAGAGTGAGTGCCGTGGCCTCAGCCTCGCTCTCAGCAACCTCAATCTCCTGGGCTCAAGCAATCCTGCTGCCTCAGCCTCCCAAGTAGCTGGGACTACAGGCATGCGCCACCATGCCCGGCTAATTTTTTCTATATATATTAGTTGGCCAATTAATTTCTTTCTATTTATAGTAGAGACGGGGTCTCGCTCTTGCTCAGGCTGATTTTGAACTCCTGACTTTTAGCAATCCGCCCACCTTGGCCTCCCAGAGTGCTAGGATTACAGGTGTGAGCCACCGTGCCCGGCCCTGGGGTTAGGTCTTTAACATTAGAAAATTTGGGGGACACAATTCACCCCCAAACAGTTGTTTTACAGTAGATTAATTTTATCATGTGTCACACTGGGGTTGGGGATGGGGAGTTTTAGAGCATGAACACTCAACACATCTATTTAATTACTTCAAAGTGTATTCCGATGGGCTAATATATTTTGCACATTATAAAGCATAGCCATATATAGAAATTTTAGAGGATAAGCAAGATATAAATAGCAGTTCTATTTTGTCCGTGACCCCAGGGATCATCTTGTTACTCGCTGGGACGCAGGAACCCCGCTGCCTTGAGGGTACACGTCTGTCTCACTGACTCGCAGTTTTTCTCGGCCTCCTCTGGGATGCACCTTCACCCCACATTGACACGTTCTTGCCTTGGGTACGCACACCTTCAGATCACAGCGAAGTCCCCCACCCCAGAGCCTCGCTCCCTCTGTAAGCAGACGCTCTCTGCATCCCGACCGCCCCGTGGTGACGCATGGTCTACCTCCCCGATCGTATTTCCTCCAGTTCCAAGTCCTTGAGGGCACGCGTCAAGCTCCGATCAGGCTCACTGCCTGCCCTTTCCTTCTGTCGCCTAACAATTTCCTTTGTGATGCACTTTGCTTTCTTCTTATACATGATTTCCATTTCCCTGCTTAGGCTGTAAACTAACTCCGCGAGGGGACAGGTTCGTCTTACGTCGGTCTGTTCTCCTGGTGCTTGGGGACAGCAAGGCTTTATAAAGATCGTGGGTATCAGAACTTTGCATCGTCGTGTAGTCAAATAGAAAATTAACAACTCATCGTTGCTTTAAAGGTTGTACATTTGTGTCTTGCAATTAAGCATAAAGGTAAATAAGATCCTAATACAATTTTTAATAAAAGCCTTTCACACTCATAGCCTTCCTGGTTGCCCTTCTGTGGGCAGAAGAACACAGGAGAATCCTCGCTCGGACTCCCCGGGCTGGTGTTGTCAGGGCAAGACCTGGGGCTGCGGGAGGGCTGGAGTGGCTGCAGGGAAATGACCCCTGGGTGTGGCCTGGACTGTCGTTGAAAGAAAGGCAAAGGCAAGATTGGAGGGTTCTGGAAGAGGTTACCACGCTGAAGAGGTCAAAAGACTACAAGAAAGAGGAAGCCTCCATGGTGCCACCCACAGAGGAAAGCCACTAGCAGTTACTGAGCACCTGTTACGTGACAGGCACTGTTCTAGCACTTCCCCTAGACCAGCTCCTTTAATCCTTTCAATAGCACAGTACAGAGAATAGCTTCATCCTGCAGATGTCTCTATGTAGAGAAGTTAAGTAATGTTCTCTATATCACACGGCTGGTAGGTGTGTGGAGGAACCAGGATTTGAACCCAGGGCTGTCTGACTTGGGAGACTAGACCTTCATCTAGCACACACCTGGCGATCCCAGGAAATGGCCCATTTTATAGCATCTTTTTTCGACTCTCCCACCTTCATCAAAAAGTGTCTGTGTCCTGTTCTCCTAGCAAGCTCTCTTCCGATGAAGGTGGGTTGGCAGCGGGGGTGGTGAGTGGCATCGGGCCCACGTGCTTCTCTGGCAGTCAAGGGACTCTGACGTGGGTTCCCGGCCGTGCCCAGCACAGCTGCGTAGGAGATACCTGAGGGCAGGCCGGCCTGCGGGGCTTTCTCAGATCACGTCATGCAACCAGCTGCCTCTTGTGGCTCGAATCTAGGCGTGTTGGGGTTTGACGGGTTTAAGTCCTGGCAGCAGTGGAGGCTAATTATGGGATATTACACTCTCAGCAGCCTTTACCTTGGGCTACGATGTAAGACCACCAACGCACATAAGAACAGATTCTATTTGTTGCTTGATTAGAACGGGGGAGCAGTGAGCTCTATTTTAAGTGTCTCTTTTTATGCTGGCCTTGCTTTCATGCTTTATGAGGGGGTTAGGGTTGCGGGTGCTTTTCAACATGATCTCAGTGAACTTTGCTCACTGACCCCTGGCCATCCTTTTTCAGTTCTTCCAAACATTCCTCCTTTTTAGGTTTCTTTGCCAACAGACTTCAGCTTCTTGGGCAAAGTTACTGTGAGGGTACGTTGGTGTTCATGCTATGTATGATCACAGGCCTCCTCGCTGCAGGGGAACTCAGGCATTTTGACACCATGTGTGCATCCTGCCCTCTGGTCTTTCCAAGTGAAGGAAAAGTAGTCTCTCTGCTCTTTTGAGCCTGTGCAACCTCAAAAACACAAGCAAAGCTTCACCTAGACGAGCACCTTTGTGCGTGCAGAGTCCCGTGGTGGGTTGGGTGATGGGACAAGTGGGAGACGCTATTACCGAAAGGTCAGCACTCGCCCTTGAGGCCGCACCAGAAGAATGAGAACAAATGTTCTGGGGAAGAGGAAAGAGAATTTATGTTACTTTGCCAGCAAAGGAGGAAAAATGGCAGACCTTCTCATCTCAAAATCCAAATTTCCTGACCACAAGCAGAAATACAGAACCGTTAAAGGGAGGGCCCCTCAGTTCTAGGCCATTGTGGTTAACTATTGTTGTTGTTGTTGTTGTTTTTTTGAGACAGAGTCTCGCTTTGTTGCCCAGGCTAGAGTGAGTGCCGTGGCGTCAGCCTAGCTCACAGCAACCTCAAACTCCTGGGCTCAAGCAATCCTGCTGCCTCAGCCTCCCAAGTAGCTGGGACTACAGGCATGCGCCACCATGCCCGGCTAATTTTTTCTATATATATTAGTTGGCCAATGAATTTCTTTCTATTTATAGTAGAGATGGGTCTCGCTCTTGCTTAGGCTGGTTTCGAACTCCTGACCTCGAGCAATCTGCCCGCCTCGGCCTCCCAGAGTGCTAGGATTACAGGCGTGAGCCACCGCGCCGTCCCCTGTGGTTAACTATTCTAATTGTCCCATCTCTGCCAACGACAAAGCCGTGAACTCCACCAGTCATTTACTTGGGGTGCTGGCGAGGGCTGGGATGGCTGAGTTCTCTCTTTTAAGGAAGGACTTAACCTGCCTCAGGGACCGCGGGCCAGGCTGCAGTTCCCAAAAAGAGTGGGGAAGTTTTAAGGAGACAGAAAAATCCTTTTTTTTTTCCCCTTCAGGCCCTTCCCTCTGTTACAGTGCTGTCCCTAACATTAACAAATGACAGCAGGCTACCCACACTCTGAACACCTGGTGCTCAGCCCTTCCGTTTCATTTACTCTTCACATCAGTGAGAAAGGCACTGCTGTCCCCATTTCACAGATAAGAAGGCCGAGAGACTGAGTCACAGGGTTGCTAGCGAAAGAGCCAGGCCCGGCCCCGGAGCACATGCTCTTGCACAGATAGCCTCTGAACTCAGGGCACTGTGTGGACTCCAGTGCTGGGGACGGGGTGGGGGGGCAGAGAGCTGGTCACCAGCTGTGGCGCAGCCATTGCTTATTAATCCTAGGTTGACAAGCAACCTCTCTCCTAACTGGAGGATGTTGTAGTTCTTCACACACGTCTCCGTGTTGGAGGCTACAGTTTTGTTCTTTCCTCAATGGATGAAGCAGCTGTGCATCCGGCTTTGGGTCAGTGAACCCTGCCAGGTGTGTTTTGGGGTCTGACAGACGCAGGGCAACTTCACCTCCCTGTACCAGATGGTACTTTGGTTCGTTTTACTCCAATTAGATGGGAAGTAGAGGACATGAGAGAACAGAGAGCACCCAGTAGGTGTCACGTCCTATTTTTTCCCTCCTGAATGTAGTGCCAGCACTATCAGGTCATACCTGCATGGTGGGATTCTCCCATGGCCCGAGCCATCCTGGGCCCCAGAGCTGGCACTGGGCCCTTTGTCATGAGGGTAGACACAGTGGATTTGCTGGCACCTCTCAGCCCAGTCTTTGCAAGGACAGCTGGGGCCTGTTCTAGCAAAAGGGTGCGTGTGTGTGTGTGTGTGTGCGCGCGCAGGTGCATGTGTGTGTGTGTGTGTGTGCTGTGATCTTTTCCCCAGGGCAGAAATTATAGGTCCCCGGTAACATCCTAACTGTACTTCGTCTTACTCTGTTGAAGGGATGGGTTTCTCTCCAATTTACTTTGTGTCGAAAGAGCAAATATGAATAGTTCACAAAGAGGGGCTGGGGGCTCACTAAGCAGGGAATTTGCCAGTGTTTATTTCTCCTCCCAGAGGCAGAAACGGAGCTCCTCCCTTGGAGAGAGCTGGAAATCTCAGTTTGTTGCTCCCATTGGCTTCCCCAGAGGAGGAAGAATCATTACGGGGTGGTGTCCGGTGACTCTGGCCATGTGGTGGGAGGGGCGGGGTCTCCCAAAGGCCTCCCACGAGATGTGACAATCGTCAGCCTCCCGGATCCTCGAGCTACAGGGAAGGAAAGGGAGACGCTGGCTGTGGCCGCGGGCTGGGGCCGGGCGCTGTGCTGCCTCCAGTTGGCTCGGGGGCTGCCTGGGGCTTCCCCTCAGGAAAACGACAGCAGTCATGTTCACTTCACGTGCTCTGGAGGGAATTTGTGAGAAAAGCACACACAGTTCAACACAAAAGCACAGAGCAGTGCTCTGTAAAAGAAACATTTTTCTAAAGTAAAGAACTTCTGGGAAATGGGATCTCCAAAAGACAGAGTGTGGGGTTGTGGAGAGAGCCCTGAACCGGGTCAGCGTTGTCCTGGTTTTACCACGAGTCTTCTGTGTGACCTCAAGGAAATCACCATAATTATCTCCAGGGACCTCAGTGTGTTTATCTGTGAAATGGGGCAGTTGAATCAACGAGTGGGTTTCCAACCTGTTTGACAGTGGGAAGACTTCTCGGATTCCAGGATGCTGGGAAATCTTTCTCAGAAATCCAGTCTATAAAACAGAAGTGGAGGCTGCAGTCCTCCAGGGTCAGGTGAAGGCAGGGACGGGAAGCCACTCCTTCTGGACACCTTCCCACACCCTAGACTTACCCCCCCCCCTCCCCCCCC
>VSMD01099096.1:0-74630 GCA_008750895.1 Mirza zaza
ATCTTGCCATGTAGTACAATGTCTGGCGTCTAGTAGGTGCTCAATAAATGTTTGCTTAATTGAGCCAAATTGTACTTGGAGCTGCTCTTGTGAATTGGCTGCCTTTGGTATGTCGCACATTGATGGAACCTCTTTTTGATGGACGCAGCCGCCCCTGGCTACTGAACTCAGTATAGTGGTTAAGAGCTCAACTCTGGAACCAAACTCAGTGATTTGGGGTAAGTTAATTAGCCCTTCTGGCTCCATTTTCTCCATTTGTAAAGTTGGTTATAATAGTGCCTACCTCATGGGATTGTTATGAAGATTAACTGAGTTCATATTTGGAAATGCTTAGAAAGAAGAAGCAATGATTTTTTTCTGAGAGAAATGGCACATGTGGATGAACATTTTCGGTACTGTAAAAGAATCGAAATCTGTAAATCCCTGAAAAGGTAAAAGTTAGAAGTGTCTATTGAAATGAAAAAATGAAGAATTTGACATGAGTGACAACGCTCTTCTCTACCCTCCATGTCCTCTTTTCTAGAATAAAAGCAATCTGAGAAAATACACTGCAACCATAATGAAAAGTAATTAGTATTTAATATTCAAAGATTATGTCCAGAAAGTACTTCTGTGGGGTCTAGCACATGGCCCTTGCATGGTGACCGTACCCTCAGCCATGCACATGTGAAGAAAGTGACCTTTTGCTTGTAAATGGATGAATGTTAATGACTAGTTCCTTTTTAGGGCTGATACTGACATTTCATTTTTATCCAATTCATGATTGACTTCTGGGTTGGCTCACATTATTCTAGTGGATTCTCTCATTTTTCCCTTCTCCTAATGAAAGAGTATCTGACCCAAGGCAAAGACCAGATCTTGAGTCAGAATGGCACTCCTTTGGCATCAAAAGCATGAAAACCAAGCTTTTTATCGCTAGTATGTTTCATTTTTTACTTGGTGGATAATTGTTTGGGTTCATCATTGCTCCCCGTCCTACAGTGGAAGCTTGAAAAACAAACCCTTTGGGAGAGGACACGTGTGGATGTGGGTGAGCAAGATGCTGCGATAACAGTTTGGTGGAAGTGGTGGCTGCTGAGAAAGAGCTGAAAGACTGACTGTGGCTTGTGTCTGTCTCCAGAGTCTCAGGGCCAAGGGCTGGGCTGTCTCCAGGGCATGGTCATCTCCTCCAAGAGAGGCACCATGGGACCTCATTCATCCTGGACAAAGGATCGTTGGCAAAGACACCAGGGCATCCCCACTCACTCCTTTTTCAAATGACCCCTGAAGGTGGGGCCACCCCTGTGACTTCATCTCGACAGAGTGGGAGTGCCCTCCTGAACACTGGTGGGAATCCTATCATTCTACCTTCATGTCCTCCATAACACGGACCTGCTAGTTTCCATGCAAGGAAGTGCGTTTTTTGAATACATCCTCTTTTCCTTCAACTCTTTCATGAGAATCTATTCCTGTAAGTAGTTTGTCAGGAACAAAATCTCCTACAGTGATTTTCCAATACCCTCATTTCATTTCCTTCAGAAGCTTTATATTACTGTGTTGTGTTCACTTCAGAATCTTAGTATTTAGCTTATTTAGAGAGATAAACAAATATTATGACAAGGACAACAGCCGATAAACAAATGGTAATAACAACAGAGGCCTAAATACAAGAATTAATTAACAAGAAACAGGCAACAAGCCCAGCTGTCTTGAGCAATTTTGAAGGCATAACTCGAAACCTGGAAGATGCTCAAAGGAAGACTTTAGTGCAGGAAAAAACAACACGTGCCGCTAACAGGTACACTACAGATGTGAGCTTTGTCAGCAGCCTCTCTCTCTTTTTACAGTAAATCTGATGTCAGTATTATAAGATCATGTCAATAATGTCAAATTTTAAAATGCCATGTGACCCAAGAGAGCTAGAGGGAGAAATTCCACTGGTAAAGGCATTGAGGATAATTTTATTAGCTTAATCTTAGCATCCTGGGATGCATTGTTCTGCTGTCCAGTTGTGAGGCTAAACCTATTTATGATTTTGTGTAACATATGGTATTACATTGAGACTTTTCTTATTTGCGTAGAAGCTCATTTCACCTTCCAAATAAGAAGGAACAATGCGTGTATATTCAGTGGAAACCATTTATAAGTAGCATGACCATGTAACTGTCCAAGTTGGGTCACTTTTGAAAAATGAAAGAAGATGCAATTAATAATTATGCCAGGACAAGAGGTGGAAACTACAGTTGTCCCAGGCAAGTCAGAATATGTGGTTCCCTGAATAATAAGGCCAGAGTACAGAGGCTAGATTTTTATTGGTCCCTGGGAGATAACTAAAAAATTATGAAACTTCAAGTTTATATTAGTAATTCACTGTATTTTGGGAGATAAGACTTAATTTATAGTAGAGCCAATTTTATGAGTAATTAATGTTGTGATGAACTTTAACAAAAGAACTTTTCTTTAACAAACGTTCTTAACAAATTAGTTTTAAAAATTATTTTATTTTTAACTGACAAATAATTAATCTTTTTTAAACCAAATTTGTAAGATCTTACTGTTATTCAATAGTTTGTCCTTGGAGTGTACAGGAATATCAGACTGTCTAGCATACGTGATGATATCTGGGGGGTCTCACCGTCACAGGCATGGAGTTTGCACTTGGAACCCCTAGAATAATATTCTTTGCCTTCCAAAAATTACAGCAGTTGATTTCTTAGGAGGTGAAAACCTACAGTGCTCTTTTCTGTTCAACCATCCATCCAGTTGTTCACTGATAAATGGGGTCAGGAAATTTCTCTCTTGGGGCCTCTGAGAGCAATGCATGTGGTCACAAAGATTTGGCTTCTCCCTCACCTCACTGAGAATGCTGACTCCAAACCATCAGCACACGATGACCTTCCAGAGTTCAGGAAAACGTCACTTGGGTCAGCCGAGACCCAATCTGTGCAATTCACTTAATAAAGAAGTAGCAATCTTCTTTCTCTAGATGCTGAATGGGTTCAGTTTGACCTCTCCATCTTGAACTTTGGTTTCTTTCATTATTTTGAACTGAGAAAGTGTGGTTGACTGCACACAATTGCTGACCATCTTACAAATTAAGAGACATATGGCCTCTGAAAGATCATGGAAGGACTTCTCAGGATGACAGATAATTTTCTGTTAGCTACTCTTATCTCAGAGCAATTTGATAGTGCTGACTTTTTGGTGCACCTGGAAATACCTCTCCTCTGAGCTTTCACCCCAACTAACCCTGAGCTCTATGCTATACCTTAAGACTTCTAGGTCTTCATCTCCAAGGGCCACTTTTGCAAAGAAGCTGTTATATATATATATATATATATTTTTTTTTTTTGGCTGGAGGGAGAAAATCCTGTGACTTCCTTTTTAGACTTCTTGACAGCTAAAAACAGCAAGGGAACATTCAAACTTAGACATAAATAATTCAGCAGTGATTTTCCTTCAGTTTCATAACCAATATTAGTTTCTTTCTCTTTCTTGTCACTGCTCTCATGTCCTTTACTGGGAGGGATAACCTTCCCCTTATACCTGCCATCAACCTGAACTGGTAGCATATTTGGGGCAGCAGGAGGAAAAATTGATGATAACCTCACCAGCTTCTACCTTATGTGGTCCCCGGAATGCTTATAAGATTCTCCTTTGGTTTTTATGTTACATGTCACAGGGTTTGCTTTTTTTCCCAGTTTAAAAAATTGTAATGCTTTATTACAGTGTGTTACTGGGGCCATTTCCCTCCCGAAGAGGAAGCATGATTGTAATAAAGAAGGTCCGACACATTTTTTATGAAAGCTCTTCTGTGCTAGGACCAGGCCTCAGCTATTATAATAGATGTCTGCCAATTCTTTCTTTGTGGCATTAGTAATGTGGGCAACCAAATATATTTCCTTTCACCTCTTGAATTGCTTTTTATAGTTAACAGATTAATGAAATATAAATAATTATGAAAATGTGGAGATGGGAGCTAAGAGGAAGAAAAGAATCTGCCTCCATTTCATCAATCTGCAATGAACTGTTTCCTTTTATAGATTACCTGTCAACTAAAAAAAAATCATTTAAAAATTCTGCATGACTCAGTGAGAAAGATTTTGAACTAATTCTTTAAAAGGAAAGTACACTTTTCTTGGAAGGGAAGACTATAATTAATTCCAGGCATTTTCTATTTGATAGACATCAAAGTTGCCTAATATTTCCTTTTCCTTTCTCTTTCCTTCCCTTTTTCTACCTGATTCCTTTTCCCCTCTATTTTTTTCTTCTTCCTCCTTGTTTCCCTGCTTGATTTGCATGATTACAAATGGCCTGTCATGTGCCGGAAATTCTACTAAGGATAGAGCAAAGTAGATACTGGGTGTGGATACGAGGATAAGTCCACAGAGCTGCCATTAATGAGTTGTCAAGAGAAAGAATGGAAAGCAGCAATGCAGTTGTGGCAAATGGGACCATAGAAGGCACACAGGGTACCACGGGAGCACAGAGCAGGGGTCGGGTCGGAAGAGGAGGGTGAACATTGACTCGGTTTAGTGAGAAGGTGACATTCCTGCTGGATTTCTATTGAAGAGGAGGAACTATGTAGAGTTGAGTGACAGTTCAGAAGAGGGAGACATTATGGTCAATTGATGCAGCAAGAGAAAATGTTGCTGAGTAAGAACTTAACGTGTACGAAGAGGCAACTTGGAAAGCCGAGGGCATTTCGAATGAGAGGAGGAGCGGGTGAAAAGAATTCTTTTCAGGGTGATGGGGACACTGACAGTTATTATAAATCATTGCTGATGCTTGTAGCCGTCAGAAAAATTTGCTGTACTTATAGACATTTCAAACAAGAGGAAATTGAAATTTAAAGAAACCAAGTGATTCGCTCAAAGTTACGGAGTCAGGACTCAAATTTTCACGTGCATGACTCCCTAGCTAATCCTCCAGGTGCAACAGGAAGCAGGGACCTGAGAGGGGGAGAACGGACCTTTAAAAGTCGTTTATTGCATCAGGTGGCAAAACGACTCCAAATCATCCTGTCACAGAGCTCTAGGAACTCACTATTACCAAAGAAACCCAGAGCTAATAGATTATTCACTTTGCAGTCATGTCTCCCTGGGTAGCATAAAATACCTCTAACTTTATCTGATACATGCAAGACAAGGAAGGCAGGTAGAATTTTCTGAGGCCAGTTGAATGCTGTATTAAGGGATCTTGTCAGGGCTGACTAGCTAATGCTGGGGTGAAAAATAACCTCTGAACACCAGTTCCTCGAGACAAAAAATATTGACCCATCACTCATGCACATGTCCAGCAGGGGCTGGAGGAGAGCCTTCCTCCATATGGTTGTCAGTCAAAAGCTGAGCGCAGAGAGCTCATAGCATCTTTTATGACACTGACTTTTCAACACAGCCTGTCTCAGCAGGACAAGGGTGCACTGGGGAGGTGAGCATGACACGTAAATGCCTTGGCCTGGAGGTGATACACATCACTTCTGCTTACATTTTGTCATATAAAGCCAGTTATATGGCCACACTTGACTTCAAAGGTGCGAGGGATCATAATCCTCAATGTGCTTGGAAGGAGAAGATTGGGGCTCATGAGAAATGTCTATCGCGGAGGCATAGAAATGCCAGCACACTCCGATACATCTCCACCAAGACTCTAAGGTATAATCAAAAATCAGTTCTAGACGGCTCTAGAGCTGTCACTTTTCCTGTTTCTGTTTATTTATTTTTCATACTGTCTAATACAGTAGTCACTAGCTACAGGTAGCTTTTAAAATAAAAATTAAATAAAACAAAATTTTTAGTTCCTCAGTTGTACCAATTACATTTCAAGCCCTTCATAGCCACGTGTGGCTAGTAGCCACCATCCTAGAAAGTACAGATATAGCATATTTTCATCATTGCAAAAAACTTTGATTGGGCAATGATATCAAGATCTGGGGTTAGCAAACTTCTTCTGTTCCAGGCCAAATAGCAGACATTTTAGACTTTGCAGGACACAGGTCTCTGTTACAGCTACTCGACTCTGCTGTTGTACTTTGAGAGCAACCGTAGGCGATATGTAAGCAAATAGACATAGTTGTGTTCTAATACAACTTTATTTTTTTAAGAAAAAAGCAAGCAGCAGATGGGATTTGGCTCATGGGCCATTTAGTTTCCAACCCCTGGTCTAGAACAATGGTCTCCAAAGGGATGGCACCCACTTCTACGAAACCATTTAGTTAAGTGTGGTAAGAAAACATTAGAACTTCAATTTATATTTATATTACGAATAAAATTCACGAATCTTTATTTGTATTCATGATCCTTATTGGCATTGACTTCTTCTGTCTTGGCCCATTTGTTAGACAGTCACATGTGATATGCATTAGGTGAGAATTCCACAACCCAGGGGTGTGTGCTCACGGGCATGTTTTATTCCCCACTCCCCCCCCCCTTTTTTTTTTTTAACACATTGAGACATAATGCGTTCTACACAGCCTAGTTATGTGTTTTTATGAATTATGTTTCCTATAATAATAGGTATCTATAGAGTGAACTAGCCCTCTCAAAATGAACACATGATTTAAAATATTTCTGCAAAGACACTACTGAGTACTATACTATTGTCTCTTGCCTCACTCTGCACTCTGATCCTGGGGGGTTTGATTCCACAAACCATATTTCTGCTTTATCAGTTGGTAGAAGGGAGGAGCAAGAACTTGCTCCTTCCTACTTGCCTGCTGCTTTTGCTATTGTCACCCCCGTTGTTTTCAATGGCAGTTGGTTCTAAGTTCTCAGCTTCTTTTCACACTCAGAAACTCACACGTAGCAGCACCAGCCAGGCCCAGGCAGTGTCCCCTCCTCAGAGGTCTGAGTCCTACTCCTTGGGCCCCTCCTGTGAACACCTGGGGTGCCAGCACTGGCATCTCTCCAGGGATCTCCAGGGAGGCAGCACTGGCATCTCTCCAGGGATCTCTCCTAGGGGCCCAGGTCCCCCAGACTTTCCCAGGCTTCTAGGTCTGTTAACCCCTTCTTCTTCCCTTTGATCTCTGCCCAGGAGTGGAAGCTGCCTCCTAAAGTTCCTATCTCTGTGACCACAGTGTTCCCTTTTTT
This sequence comes from Mirza zaza, assembly GCA_008750895.1. Lineage (NCBI taxonomy): Eukaryota > Metazoa > Chordata > Mammalia > Primates > Cheirogaleidae > Mirza > Mirza zaza. Next base: position 7,068 of record VSMD01099096.1, read on the forward strand.
TTTTTTTTAAAGTCCTAAATACCTCTTGAACCAATTTCCTGTATTAAATTCTCTGTTAAAATAACTAGAGTGGTTTATTTGTTGCTTGGGCCCTATTTTATGGAGACACCATATTTTAAAGCACAGGGTAATAATGCAAGCATCAGTTAACAATAAAATGGTAGTGGTGACAATATGAAGTAAAAACCGTGATGATCTAATTAGACAAGTAATAAGTCAAAAAAAGAACTGTTGAAAAATGGATTTTTATTCAATACTGTTAAGGAAGACAAAGCCATTATCAAGACAATTAAAAACAAAGTAACCAAACATGAAGAAAAATCTTTAGAATTTTCAGTGACATTTAAAATCATGAGTTCATTTTTTACTAAAATTTACTCAACTTCATGATACATTTTTAGAAGCAGCTTTCGAGATTTAACGAATAGCTTTGTGAGTGCAGGCATCATTTTTCAATTTGGTTTAATGCTGTACCCTAAGAGCTTAAAAAATACATGGCATGCAATAGACAATCAGTGTATTTATTAAATGAATAAATACATGTAATTAAGAAAGAAAAAGAAAGATTTCACATGCTATTGGGAAATACTTTTGCAGTTATGGTAAATATAACTAGCACTGTATTTGGCAAACAATATGGCAATAAACTAAAATGCATTCCTTTGCCAGCATATACTACTGGAAAGCCCAGGGAAAATACTGCTGATCATTTGAAAAAACAAATACTAGAGCAAACATGGGACGTTTGCTGTATAGCTGCCTCAAAGTACAGATGGCTCTATCATGTCTCAGTTTATGGTATTTATGAGTCTCTGTTTCAATTAAAGAACATAAAAAAACCTCCTTTGTGACCCATAAAAAAGCAAGTATCAAATAAGATATTTTTTATAGATTAACTGACTTCTTTGAAACAATTCTTTTCTGGAAAATCTGGGCAAGGGTAGCTGCTTTCACTGGAATTGAAAAAAGGATTCTGGGCGAAAAACACAAAGTAAGAACCACAAGTGAAATTTATTTCCTGCAACATTCATAAGCAGAAACATTGCAGTAAAGAAGTTGAAGCTAGATATGCCTACAGTGCTACGTGGTGTCATTGATGTGGTTAATTTTTTCTTTTTAAAGTAAGATTTTTAAATATTGGATCTTTACAGTGTTTGTAATGAAATGAAGAGTGACCATGAAAATAATTTTAACCACATGGAAGTTTGTTCTTGATCCTGTGGCAATTTACCGAAAAGAGATGTAAAGCTAAAAGATAAGTTGTACTTCGTTCTTTTACAAACAGTCAAATGCTGCAAATTTGATGACCTTTTATATGATAACAAGTGGCTCTCTTCAGTACATCCCCTAAAATATATTTTTAAAATATACACTCTTAATCAGTCCCTTCAACATAAAAGGTGATATTTTAATTGTGAATGAGAAAGTAACTGCTTTTCAAAAGATACTCATGTTATGAAAAGAGCATTTTGAAAAATGGCATTTGGAAAGGTTATAATTGTTATGTGATTTTGTTGCTAAAAATGGTCTAAACATTCTATCAGCATACTTAACATTGGAAAAAATATTCTGACAAATTGAAGCATATTACACATGTTCAAAACAATTTTTTAAAAATAAGAATGTAACAATTGCCAACTAATGTAGAAATAAATACTTGAATTTGGGGAGTATAAAAATTTACTAGCTAAATATCCAGAGAAACTTTGCCTAATTGAGGGGTCAGATTGAAAGATGTTATGTTTTAGTAAGTGTGGGGAACTTTTCCTTTTATGTCTATATACTTTTCTGAGGTAGGTTTTTTATGTCACACAACCAAATATTGACATAAGCTTGAGATTAAAATCAGATATTCTAATTGTATCTCAGAGAGTTAAATCTGGATTTTCATAGATTGTGAAGCATTGTAATCACATTGCTTTCACTAAAAAGTTATATATGTTGTATTTTAGTGAGGATAACTGTAGGTTTGTATCACTAAAGTAAAATATTAACATATTAATAAAATATTAAAACACTGATTTGTATAAGACTTCAATAAATTGAGATACATGTTGTAACTTGTGGGGGAAACCCTGAAATGTTAGAATAAGATTATATATTTAACAAGCTTATTGAGGGGAACATATAGAATAAAATATATAATCAACTTGAAATAAGGCAAGAAGGAGAGAAAGAGTGTTGTAAAACAAGAGGAACAAATAGAAAGCATATAGTAAGATGGGTAGATTTAGATTCATATATATCAATAATTTTATTAAATGTATATGGCTGAATACCCCCATGTTGACTGGCTGGATAAAAATCAAAATACAAATATGCTACTTTATAAGAGATAGACTTAAAGTATAAGAATATAGAAGGAAGAGACATAACAATTCTAAATTTGTATGCATTATGCAAAGTATTGTCACTGTGTCTCAGTCTTTTGGTCTCTGTTTGTGTCTCTCATTTTATTTATATATCTCTATCTCTCTATATCATCTATTTATCTATCAAAGACAAATTTTCAAACATAGGAGGAAATTTTAACACATATCTCTCAGTAACTGAAAAGATAAAAAGGTAATAGTCAATAAGAATATAGAAGATTTGAACAACATGTATGACCTAATACTCATACATAGAATCCTGTGCCTACAAACAACAGAATATACATTCTATTCATGTGCACATGAATCACTTACAGGGCTATAAATCAAGTTTTAACAAATTTCAAAGGATTTAAAACATTTAAATTTCACAGTAGAATTAAACTAGAAATTAATAATAAAAACATAAGATACCCATATGTTGAACAAACACTTCTAAATTATCCATGTATCAGAAAGAAAATCACAATGTAAACTAGAAAATATTTTAAAATGAAGGATAATGAAAATAATGTATCAGAACTTGTGGAATGCAGGCAAAGCCATGAGTGGTGAGAATGTGTAGTCTTAAATGCCTATATTAGAAAAAGGAATAGCTAGAGATAAATTATCTAAGAGTATTCTTTCAAGAAGTCAGCAAAAGAATGGCAAATTAAACTGAAATTTACTGAGGGGAAAAATAGTAAAGGCAAATTCAGAAACAAATGAAATAGGAAAATAATAAATAGAGCAGATCTCAAAGCCAATTTATTTTTGTGGAGACTAATAAAATTCATAAGCCCTGCCAAGTTTTCCAACTATCAAGAGACAGAGCAATATTAGCTATAAAAAATGGTGTATCATCATACAACTTAATGCAGTAAATTTGAAAATTATGATATAATGGACAAATCTGCTGAAACACAACCTACCAAAACTGACACTAGAGGAAATAGAAAGTTCTGCATAGTTTTTCATTTATTCAAAAACCACTGAAGAATATGGAAGACCCCAATTAATGGAGGAATATACTGTGTTCATGGATTGGGAGACTCATTATTATAAAGATGTCTGTCTCTCAGAGTTTATCTATAGATTCAAGACTGTCTCTGTCAAAACCCAGTATCTTTTTCTTTTTAATGCCTGCTTGCATGTTATTTAATTAATTAATTAAATTAATTAACCCAATTCTAAAATTTTAGTGGAAATGCAAAGGACAACAAGGACAATCTTGAGTGGAGTGGTATGATTTTACCTTATGCAAGGACTTATCATAAAGCTATGGTAATCAAGACAGTATGATATTGGCACACAGATATGTAATATTCTAATGGATTTCAGTGGAGTCCAGAATCAGACCCATGAATACATGTAGACTTAATTTGTTACAATTTACACTGAAGGTCTGTAAGGAAAGAATAGTTTCATATTCAATAAATGGTACATTGTCAATTGTATATCCACATCAAAAATAGAAAGCCTAGCTTGTACCTCATACCAATATAAAAACCAATCTAGGTGGATAGTACATAAATGGTAAAATAATAGAGCTCATAGAAGGTAATTTAGGACATATCTTCATAATCTGGAGGTAGGCAAAGATTTTTAAACAGGGCATGAAAAGTCCTGACTATAACGGAAAACACCGTTAAATTTGTCCACATCAATGGTAAGAATTTCTTTGTATAAAAAGTCCCTGTTTAGAGACTGAAAAACACAAGCTGCAATTTGGGAGGAGATATTTGGAAATGAAGAAAGGGCTTGTGTTATAAATTTCTATAAATCCATAAGAAAAAGAGCCCACTGAATAAATAAGTGGGAGAACTGTAGCAGCCCTTCACAAAAGACAATGTTGAAATGGGAGATAAAGATACAGAAAGGTGCTAAATCTTAGTATTAATAATTAGGAAAATGTAATTTAGCATTATAATATTGAAAATATTGTGAATATTTTAAAATCACAATTCATAAGGAAAGCTAAATTTAGAGATAATACTAGTGAGATTTGGGGAGAACATAGAGGTGTTAGAACTCTTACAATTGCTGGTAAGAATGGAAGTTTAGTAAACCACTCTGGAAACTGGCAAAATCAATTATATATGACTATCCTCTGACCTACCAGTTTCAGTCCTAGGGTTATAGCAAACAAAAAACGTGTACATATTTTCATAACAAGATATATGCAATAAATGTTCATAGCAGCATTTTTTTTAGTAGAAACTGGAAAGGACCCAAATATTCATCAATGGTGGAATAAATATATTGTGATATATTCATTTAATGAAATTCTATGCAATACTGAAAATGAATGAAGTGCCACTATATGCGAGATGGATTAATCACACAAATGTAAAGTTTTGCAAAAAACTCAACTTAAAGAATATATATTATATGCTCAAAAACAGCTAAAATGAATCTATGGTATTAGATGTCAGAATATGTATTACCTTGGAAAAAAGAGAGATTATACACGGGTTCAAAGGGACAGGAGCAGGGTTTCTGGGGGTCAGGTATTATTCTTTTTCTTGACCTGGGTGTTAGCTATATGGATATGTCTGATTTATGATAATTAGTCAATGATACACTTATGATTTGTACATTCTTCTTTATGCATATTATGTCTTAAAATGTTCATGTCAAAAGCAGAGAAGAGGGAACATTAAGCAGTAGAGTGGGCACATGAATTCTTTTTCATTGCTGTTCTAGCTAAACTATCATCACTCAGTTGTTCTGGTCAGATGTGGATTTGGGTTCTTGGGAAAATGCTATGCATTGGCGATGGTGGTCGTGGGTGTTCTCTGGGGCCTGATGAATCCTTGGTTCCTGGTAGGAGTTCTTCTGAGAGATGAGGGGCCAGGAGATCTCCAGAATGGAGCAAAGCTTTAATTGAGGCTGGTCTTTGAGAAGCTGCACAGGGTTTTGGTAGATGCTACAGTTTGAATATTTGTTCCCTTTTAAGCTCATGTTGAAATTTAATGCTATTGTAGCAAGGTTAAGAGGAGGGACTTTCAAGAGATGATTAGGCTGTGAGGGCTCCACCCTCATGGGTGGAATTGGTACCTTTATAAAAGGATGAGTCTGGCCCTTTTTAGTTCTCTCTTGCCTTCTTGCCTTGTGCCATGTGATGATACAGCAGGAAGGCCCTTAGCAGATGCTGGTACCTAGATATTGTACTTCCCAACCTCCAGAATGGTTGAGCCAATACATTTATGATTGTTATAAATTACACAGTCTCAAGTATTGTGTTTTAGCAGCACAAAACAGTCTAAGACACTAGGGTTGCCTAAAGAAATCACAACGGGCTCTGGTAGGAGGTGGGTAGGTGCAGCAATCATTGCACTTTTTATAGTTCTCTTGTTCTTGTTCAGAAGTTTTTAATCAGTGAAACATAGGCTGTTATTTAAGAAGGGAAAACAGCTTGCCTATAAAACTTGCTGAACAAATCGAAGAAAGATGTAAATTTCTTGACAAGCTTAGCCTTATTTAAAAAAGAGTATAAAAGACCAGAATAATCTTTAACTGATGCCAGCCTTAAAAGAGTGTCATCAAAAGCTTCAAGTCTGAAGGAAACTTATGAAAACCTGGATATAATCAACTTTGTACTTAAGCATGAAATAACCTCCCTTGACAAATAACTGAAAAAAAGAGAAATCCAAATGCTCAGAGAAAGATGAGCTGATGGATGCCATTATAAGCATGAAGAGGACATAAAAACCATCCTTCCATGAGTGGCTTTGCCGAGTACAGCATTTGCCATCAAGCATTTCACGGATGGTCACTCATCAACGAGTGAGCCGGTCTTCCAAAAGGAGGGTTTCTCTCTCTTCCATTCAGGCTCTCGCTTTTGCTCCCAGGATATGTTCATTCACCTTCCACTCTAGTATAAGGTCCATTGGTACCAGTAGATCTAAGGAAACTGTTCGTGGAAAAGGACTTGTTTTGAAGTCACTTGTTCTGAAATACTCATGGATCCTGAGTTTCCTATTATGCAAAAGTATAACGCTTTCCAGCAATGGGTTTCTTGGCACACCCTCTGCAGCCAGAGCAATGAGAGATAACTATCCGGCAAGGAGGTTTCTCAATATTCTTCCCCACTGCCTAGATTTCTTTCTACCACCATAATCTAAATTTGGAAAAGAATCACCAGCAGGGTTGATCTAGTCTTCAAATGAACCAATTACTGAACACCAGAACTACAGCAAGAAAAAGACCTACATTAGTTGAAGCATAACATGAGCAATTTAACAGGTATTTCAAAATGTAAAGGCTATTTTTTGTATGTCAATGGAGTTCAAATACGAATGTGAAAGGAAATGATTACTATTATTTTTCAATTTTTTTTTGAGACAGGGTCTTGCTCTATCACCCAGGCTGGAGTGCAGTGGTGCAATCATAGCTCATTGTAACTTTGAACTCTTAGATTCAAGTGATCCTCTTGCCTCAGCCTCCTGAGTAGTTAGTACTCTAGGCACGTGACACCACACCTGGCTAATTTTTTAATTTTTTTAGAGTGAGGGCCTAACTATGTTGTCCAGGCTGGTCTCAAACTCCTGGCCTCAAACAATGCTCCCGCCTTGGCCTCCCATAGTGCTGAGATTACAAGGGTTAGTCATCATGTCTGGCCTATAATTTTTTAAAAAATTTAAAGATATATATATGTATCTTAGAGGTAAACATGTAAATATATGTATTTTTAATGTTAAGTGTGAAAGGTAAAGAGGTTTGGGAATTATGTTCTACATGTCTTGTGAGGGCTTCTTTAGAGATAAAAGGGTTTTCTAGTCACAGGAGTGGTGTGCTAGAGCCAGTTCACACTAGATAACAAACGCTGGCTGTTACAGGTTCAGGCATTTAGTGAGCTTGTTATTATACAGAGCTGTATATAAAGGTATTACCTTTATACATAAGGGTAATACATTTTCAAAACTGTTGCTTCCTATTTTACTAAATTTCATAATTATTTATGCCCTTGAGGTTATTTACATCGATCATATCTAAGTGGTGGAAACAGCAGTGTGTAATGTCATGCTTCTTTGCCACCTTCCCAACTCCGGGTTCAGTGACTTCAGGTTCATTGTCTGAAATCGAGCATGGTAAGAATATTTACATCATAGGAATCAGAAGACATTATAAATCGGGGCTTGGATTTATTGTTTTGATGACTGTCCAGAATGAAGAAAGTGGTGAAAAAAATGTTAATAATGCAATTAAACTTAAAAATTTGTTGTCTTTGTAGCCATTACATTGTACAAAGCACAAAAACTTGAGGAAATTGTCTTCTAGTATTCAATACTATTGTCTGATTCAACAAAGAAGTTGCTTAAAAATATTGTGGCATAACTCTTTGATGTTTCACTTTGGTATTACTCATTAAAATAAACAAAAATATCAACCAATACTCATATTGAAGCTGTGCCTATTCATTAATTGCAACCATAGGTTGGCTACAGTTATAAGAGTTAGGCAAAAATCAAGTAAAGCATTCTGTAAGAACTAATTGACCATATGAAATTTATGATAAAGAATATTATATATTTTATGATAATTGTTAATTATGTGCTAACGTCATTTACATGAATAACATTTATGATAAACTTATGTACATATGTACATACATGCATATATTTCCCATAGAACTGGTTGTTAAAAGTTTACCAAGTCAGCATTTGGTATACATGATATCTGATTATTTATAAACCATAATCGGAACTGCATTCTATTCTCTACTTTCTGACACTGTTTCTTAAAAGTATAGCTATTGTGTCTTGAGGTGCCTTGTTCTGAACATAGACTATATTTCTTACATTGCATAGACATTCCTGGAAATTCACAGGAAACATTAAAACTTTGAGAAGTCCTTTAGTGAGGAAGCCAGTTTAGTACCATATTAGCATAGTGATTCCAAAACTTTTTGACTACCAACTCTTTTTTCTCTCTGTGCAAATATTGATTTCACAGTTTGGAAAATGCTGCTTTAGAGATTCATTAACCAGCTTCAACTGTTTATGACCAGATCCCAAGGCTTCAAATATAGTCCACCTATTGACCTTGATCCTACGATCAGTCGGTGGTTAAAAGGTATCTTTTTGAGTAAGTGCTACAAATCTTTTTTTCTTACCTGAAAGCAAATATATAATGATGGGTTACAAATAAATCAATTCAATGACTGAATTCATTGGAAGGGCTCAGACTCTCTGTGAATTCTGTTGACGACATCTGTACTTGACTTATTTAGTTGTTTCAATGCTTTGGACCCTGAATCTTCAATGTATAAACCAGTTCTCTCCCAGGAGGTATTACGCTTGTGATGAGGAATGGAAACATCTCTATGAGAGGCATTGATCACGCTCATTGCCTGGTTTCCAGCAACATCAGCTGTGTGACTTTCATCATTGTGGAGGCATTTAAACAATTTCTCAAAGGGGAAATTATATGTATGGTAGGTTAGCTGATTATTTTTGCAACATATCTGGAATTGCCTTTCAATCTCTACCTTCTGCTATAAATATTTAGCAAGTATTGCAGTGTCTTGAGGACCTCGTTCTTAACACATATCACTATCATGTTAACAACTATGCTCTAATAGTACGTGTAAAACCTCAAGATGGAAGAGGACCTGAAGCAACATTTGATGTCATCCTAACCTCAACAATATCCTCAACTCTAAATGTCTGGTTTCAGTTTGAATGATTTCATGTGACAGAGAAATACCTATGGACTAAGGAAGCCACTCTGTTTTATAACATAATTGTTATAAAGTTTTCACTTATACTGATTCAAAACCATCTTCTTGTAACTTCCACCCATTGGTTCTAGGGTGGAAGCAGTCTCCCATCAAGGCTGCATAAAAAGAATGTTTATTCCTCATTTTATTTACTCTTATATGGGAATTCTGCAGCATTTGAAAAAAACCCTATTTGATTCTACTTACTTTCTTTTGCTTTTCATACCAATGGCATCAATTGTCCTTTGTATTTCCTCATATAACTTTTTACTAAGCTATAAATCTTGTCTGCATGTTCACTTTGTGATCATCACCCTTTAGTCCTCAGGACCAAATTAAATACTCAGGGAAGATCCAGTTGGCACACTGCAGAAAGAGATCACTGGCTTCCTTATTTGAGCCACTGAAATACTTCTGCTAACTTTATGTTAAGATTGTTTTGAACCACTGGGCTTACAGCTGAAATCTCTAGTATTTAGGTTTGTATAGTGGCTGCTGACTGAGAAACATCTTCTCCATCCTATGTGTTTATGGTCTTATTCATTTTGTCTGGTGATATTTGGCCCATCATTCTTGTCTATTGCTAAGATTTGAGTAGTTGCTTCTTTCATCCAACTTTGTATTTATTTTTCAGCTTTCTTTCATCTACAGATTGGATCAACCTGATATTAGTGCCTTCCTGCAAGTCATTGATCAAAATGTTGAAACTGAAAAGCCATAATGGCATTATTTTTCTTTTATATTAATTTAAAATATAACAATATGATCACAGTGTAGGATTTTTGCACTCATTGGTTTTTATTCTATTTTTATGAGATTATATTAGAATTGTGTTAATAATTTTAGTGGTTTATGTATTTTGGACCCTTAATAACCACTCAGTGTAATACCTCAAAATGCTAATCATTCATTAGGTGTTATAATTTAAATATTGAACCTACAAAAACTAAATGAAAATGAGTTAAGTCTAATATTAATTAACAAGGATTTCAAGGGGAATAAGAGTTTAGAATTCAAATTTTTCAAATGCAGAAGAATACTGAATGAAATTAATAGTATCCTTATTAGGCTGTTGATCTTTTTCGTTAAAATTTGCATTTTAAACAATCCTGATGGCTCTCATTATAAGCAAACTCATAATTTGTAATTATATGAGTTTATAAAATAATTTAGGTGGAAAGGACTTGCTGCAAGACTTAATGAAAATTATCCTGTACAGTTAGGATCAAATGAATGGTGAGAAACACAGAAAGCGATTCTTCATAGTTTTCACGTTTCTTTCAAATAGAATGAAAACTCTTAGCATATGAAGCATATGAATCAGATTGATTGAGTCTAAGTATATTTTGCCTCACCATTTTGCAACATAGGATCTACTCAAGTTTTAAGATGGAGGTAAAGTTTGTTGTGTATTAGTTATAAAGGGATCAGATTACGTTGCTTCCCTACTCAACTCCTCCTCTGACTACCTATTTTTATTTATTTATTTATTTTGAGACAGATTCTCACTCTGTTGCCTGAGCTAGAGTGCCATGGCGTCAGCCTAGCTCACTGCAACCTCAAACTTCTGGGTTCAAGCAATCCTGCCTCAGCCTCTCGAGTAGCTGGGACTACAGGCATGTGTCACCATGCCTGACTAATATTTCTGTATATTTTTAGTTGTTCAGCTAATTTCTTTCTATTTTTAGTAGAGACAGGGTCTCCCTCTTGCTCAGGCTGGTCTTGAACTCCTGAGCTCAAATGATCTACCCGCCTTAGCTGCCCAGAGTGCTAGGATTACAGGCGTGAGCCACTGCACCTGGCCTAACTCCCTGTTTTATAAGTAAGAAATATACATTGCTTGTCTTGACTTTCATGACAGCATCTGCCCTTCTTTCCTCCCCAGCTTCATTTTTGCCTTCCTTCCTCAACCACACTTCTTTCCATACCTTAAACAAGTTGAGTTTCTCTTGCTGGAAGACTTCACACTAGCTATCAGCAAAAATCTTCCTGTAGACTCTAAAGTCTAGATCATTGAATGGCCCTTTTCTTCTTACATTTCATGTGTCAGCTCAAAAATCACCTTCTCAAAGAGGTCTTTCCTGACTGCTCTGTCAAAGTAATCCCTCTTTCTTCCTCACATGCTCTTTATCATAATAACTTATTTTCTTCATGGCTCTTATTGCTACTGGAAACCATCTTATTTTATTTATTTATGTGATGATTGTCTGGCGGCCAACTGTAGAATATAAGCTCTATGAGGGCAAAGACATTGTCTTATTTATTAGTACTTATGCCTGGGACAATGTCTGGCACATAGAAGGCACACAACAAATATTTGTTAAATGAATGAATGCTTTAATTCTTATAGTGATATAAAATCAATGTCTACTCCTTGCTATTATCCTAATTCTCTTTTTTATCAGAATCTTAAGTAAGGTAACAATAAATAAGAGAAAAACAGATCTCCAGTAACATTCCTTTGCTGGTGAGAATCTTCTTCCTGAATTACCACTTGACAAACATAGAGACGGTCAAAGGGAAGAGAAGGCTGACACTGAGAGGCTGCTTTTGATAGCTCATGTGATACCATTTTATTCATTGTGTCTTCTGTATTGATCTAGACAAACAGGATGCTATCGGGTAAAGGTTTGGACTGGAGCAACAAGAAGAAAAAGAACTGGAGTCAGAAGTAATATTCTCACAGAGGCTTTGGATGTGGATGTAATCAGTAGTTTTACAGAAACAAACTTTGTGCTATGGTCTGAATGTGTCTCCCCAAAATCATGTGTTGGCAACTTAATTCTCAATGCAAGAGTGTTGGGATGTGGGGCCACTTAGAAGATTTTAGGTGATGAGGGCTCTGCCCTCATGAATGGATTAAAGTTGTTATAAAATAAGCTTGCAGGAGTGGCTTCACTCTCTCTTGCAGCTTCTGTCTTGTGAGGATGCAGCAAGAAGAGCCTCCCTAGACACTAGCACCTTGATCCTGGACTTCCCAGTCTTCAGACTGTGAGAAATACATTTCTGTTCTTTATAAATACTCAGTCTCTGGTGTTCTGTTATAGCAGCACAAAACAAACTAAGACAGAAATTGCTACCAGAGGAGTGGATTGTTGCTATACCAAATACCTAAAAATGTGGAAGCAGCTTTGGAACTGGGTGATGGGTAAAGGCTAGCACAGTTTCAAAGTAAATGCTGGAAAAAGTAAATATTGGCATGAATGAAGCATTTATGGTGATTCTGATGAGGACTTAGAAGAAGAGGATAACTATAGGAAAAGTCTGAAGCTTCTTAGAGATTATTTAAATGGTCATGAACAAATTGCTGGTAGAAATATGGGCAGTAAAGGCTATTCTGATGAAGTCTCAGATATAAATAAGGAACAAGACGTTGGAACTAGGGGAAAGACCATTCTTGTTATGCATTGGCCAAGAACTTGGCTGAATTACAATTATGTCCTGGGACTTTATGGAAGGCAGAACTTATGAACAATGGATTGGGATATTTGGCAGAAGAAAGCCCTATGCAGCAAAGCATTCAGGATGTTGCATGGCTTCTCTTAATTGCTTATAGAAAAGTGTGAAAAGAGAGAATTGATTTAAAGATGAAATTTATAACTGAAAGGGAAGCAGAACATAAGCCCTTTTTATAGCAGCATTATAGATTTGGAAAACTCTCAGCCTGGCCCTATGAAGAATAAAAAGGCATGTTTGGGAGGGAATACCAAGGGGGTGACCAAGCAACCACTAAGGAGGTTAGTATGGATGGAAGAAAGCCAGGTGCTATTCATCAAAATAATGAAAGCATGACCTCAAAACCATTTTGGAGATCTCAGGGGACTGCCATGCCCATCACAGGCTAGAGTGCCAGGGGCCTTGAGGGCAAGACAGTTTAAAGGAAGGGTCCTGGGCATAGGAGGTACCTCAGGACTCATTGCCCAGGGCTACCTCAGGTCTCTGCTCTCCAAATTCCAGTGCAGTGCTCCTCAGCATACCTAGCTGTGGCTCAAGTGAGCCCAAGTATGGCTTGGACCACTACTCCAGAAGCTCCAAGAAGTGAGCCATGGTGGTGTCTGTCCATGCGGTGCTAATTCTGCAGGCATGCAGAGTGTACAATAAATGGAAAAACATAAAAAAAAACTCCCAAAAAACTCAGGACTTGGGAGAGACAGAAATGATGGCTGCTCCAGGACTGTAAGAGATAGGAACCAGTGTATTGTCTTTTTAAGGCTCTGCCATTGGAAGAACTCCAGCCATTTTTTGGATCTGATATTACTCTACTCTTAATATTTCTGGGAGAAAACATCTTATAATTGTACAATTGACCTAGCTTTGGTCATAGATTCATTCCATGAGCAGAGAAGTCTGCCCTCAACAGTTAATTGGAGAGTTCTTCAACTGCGGTGAAAGAAGAGAGTGTCCAAAGAGACATTAGGTGCTGTTGCCACCCAACCAAGTTCATTTGCCCACTTCCCAAGAGGAAGCCAATACACCAAGACAACAGGATTTACGGCAGAGAAAGAGTTTATTCTGCATAGTGCTAAGTGGAAAGATGGGAGAAATTTCTCAAATCTGCCTCCCTGAGAATTTGAGAGACAGGGTTTTTAAAGACAGATTGGCATAGGCAATTGAGTCTGCTAACTGGCTATGTTTGGGGTGGAACCATAGGGTTGTAGAAATTGTCTTCTTGGCTGACCAGGTTCTTGGGTGGGGGTCACAAGACCAGTTGAGTCAGTTCCTTGGTACGGGCCACTGGTCTGGGTGGGTTAGCTATTCCACTGGAACTCAGGACCTGGAAGATAGCTCGGAAACTACCCCTAGGTTTCAGAAAGGTGATGTTATCTATGGAGAAAGCTAAGAATCTTTATGCCCACCAGATATGTGGCTCCAGTGTGGCAATTACAGAGAAACAAACAGGAGATAGTGGATAATGATTATCATTATTTTTAGTTAGGCCTGTGCCTTATTTTTAGCTAGGCTTTTACCACAGTTCCCCCCTTGCACCCCATTATTGATTTATGTAAAGGGTGGTTTTGGTGCTAGGATTCAAAAAGAGGCAAAAGGAGGCTGAGCAGGCAAAGACAGCCGATGACTGCCATAGCAGCAATTCCAGACTCCTCAAATTTGAATTAGGAGACGTTTCCATGCACTGCTGTAATTGTCATCTGTTATTTTTCTTTTCATAGCACTCAGTGGGATTCTGTTTGTAACGCCACTGGAAGGTTAGCTTTGTTAGCACAGTGACTGGCACTTGGCAGAGAATTCATAAACATTTATTTAAATAATTAGACTTAAGTAGATATATAGAATATGCTCTGAAAGGCTTTTGAAGCTGGTTGGTTTGTTATATAATTAAAAAAATGAAATTGGAAGTTTTACAAGATCATTAGTGCCAAGTAAGTACAAAATCCATATGAACCTCATATTGTATAGAATCTAAACTTCTTGAGGTCAGAAGAAATATTTTCTATTTTTTATATTTTTATATCTCATATAATGTTCTGTATAGCATTTACACAAAGAAGCCTCTGAATAGGCATTTATTGAATTAAGGCTTTCATGGAAATTTCTTTTGTATTCCAGTAGTAATATGTTAATCTTAATAATACACTAATGCTTTCTTTCTCTTCTTCTTTTTCCTTTGTGTGTATGCGCTGTTGCAGTTTTTAATACTACTAATGACTTTGAAATGGGACATTGACTCAGAATTAGTGACAATCAAGTGTTAATGGTCCTTGCCTCGTGGCCTATCAGCAACTCATCTCAGCCCATCATTAGTTCCCAGAAAATAAGCTGGATCAGGCTTTTCCAAGATGTGGCTATTTAGAAAAGATTTCTGGTTGTTGTCTTTCATTTTTTTTTCTATTTTTATGTCTTTTTGACTTGTGCTTTTGATCAAAAGGAATGATCTATGCAAATACAGTGGGTAGGTAAAGGAGAGGAAGAAAAAACAAAAGGAAGAGAATTAGAATAAAATAGTTAACCTGCATTCACATACACCATAATAAAATCATGGAACACAATTGCCAGAAACGGCCTTTGAAATTATCTAATTAAACTCCTTCATTTCTCATGTTATAAATGAGGAAACCGAGACCCAGGGAGCCCAAGTGACTTTCCCAAGGTCTGTTAAAGGAAACCCTCCCCCCCAAACCATATGCAAATAATACTTTTTGCTTCTCTAAGCATTTCTGAATTCTTTCTGTCATGGGGCTTCCCACCATACACTCGTCTTGATGAATCAATTTGCAAAAAAATGTGATAGTGAGAGAAATCAATCAAAATTTCATTAGCATAAAAATCACTGGTATGCTTTCCATTTCTTGATCTGTGGTGCTCTGGAAATTGCCATCTTCAAAAGACAGTAGTAAATAAAGAAAAAAAAAAACAGACAAAAAATTGGAAATGACATCATTGGGATCAATTGATAGACATTTTCCCCTGGCAAGTATTCTGTGAACCTAATTACGATCCTTCTAACCAGGGTTTAGCAAGAAGTCAGTTATAGAGATGCTAAATTTCCTGCCTGTTGGATAGATCTGAGTAATCTTTAATCTGTGTGTGCTGTGTGGATTTATAATGTACCCTTTCTGGATCTGTTTGCCTCAGCTTTATTCCTAGCTCTTCCCCTGCTCTGTTCAGCCACATTTAGGCTGTGTTTTCCAGGTTTCCTTGGTTGCTGGACAAGGTTTGCTGGAGTTGGCTCATATCAATGTGTGAGAGCCGATTGTTAAATATTCAAAAATCCTGTGAACTATTTATTAACATCAGTTAATATCATAATTAAAACTTAAGTTATCTAACCTTGTAGTTAAATAAATTATTGTGTATTTAAAAGCAAAGATAATCTATAATCCAAACTCATCATTTCCTAATTATTTTACTACTCTTTTCAGACTATCTCTGCTCTTGAGGTTGTTTATGGTATTATACCTGTACTCTGCTCTTTAGGTTGTTTATGGTATTATGCCTGCATGTGTACCTAACGGTGTGCTGTTGTGCATCTCTTCTTAACTTCACATTCAGTGACTGTACAAGTGGTGGATTGAAATTGGCCAGCTGGGAGTGAGAGTATTTACCCTATGGAAATCAGCAAATGCTACCAATCAGGGTTTTTTTTTTTTTTTTGAAAGTCAGTTGTTAATTTGCTGTTTTCCAGCTGTGTTTAGCCAATGGGAAGCACCAGGGAAAGCTTGGAGCAGGGTGGAAGGAAGAAGTCACGGTTTTTCACCTTTCATTCTGTGGTTTGTGGCGCATCTTTTCCTTTGCCTCCTCCAGTTGTTCCTCTAGCGAGGGGTGTTAGTGGCTTCCTGTTGTTGCTACTCTCTGGGTTGCTTCACTGTCTGACAGTTGCCATTGAATTTTTCAGCTCTTCTATCACCAGTGTAACCAATTCCCTGCATTAAATTCTTTATCTGCCTTAAATGTTAATACTTGAATGATTTCCGTTTTCCTGTTTAAACCTTGTCTGATACATAGAGCAGATTTATTTAGGCAGGTATCTTTTGTTTTCAGTAGCAATTTTATGTCTGAGCTTGCACAATTTAAAACAATATGCTGTATTAGGGATAGAAGGCCCTCTCCTTTTTCAGAAGAATGAAAACCCCAGAAAGGGTAAGCAATTTGTCCACAGTAAGCTGGTGAAAAGTAATAATACTTCCTCTGCATATACTGAGATTTTTGAGCCACATACATTAATATTTTAACTAGAGGTGGTATAAAATTTATTGCAATTGTTGCATTCCTCCAGTACTTTTTTGAGATCTGAGTTTTGACATGATAGCTCATATACTGTCTTTGTTTTCTTTTTTTGTTTGTTTGGTTTTGTGCCTATGGTGCCAGAATGATATCCAGAATGAGAAATTTGGTAAAATCTGCATGATTTTAAAATATTGAATTGATTTTTGAAAATTGAACTGACAGCTAGCTCTTTTACTGTCATATAAAAAAAGCTTACTGGGTATATAGCTGCTGTGTCTGGGTTCTCTATTTATGAAGATCCATTAGATTATCATTTCATGTATTGATCAAAATCACATGATTCTATGAGACACAGAGGAGACAGATGCAGTTTCTTCCTTTCTTTATGATCTATTTAATGTTGAGAAAGTGAATTTTATTTAAGAAATCACTGAACGATTTCATATTTCGTCTCATAAGGAAGCACTAATTATTTTCCTTTTTTTGATTTTCAAATTTTGCTGAAACGGCTTAGATCATAAACACTGCTCACGTAACTTTATATCTTGTAAGTCTCCTTTAGTGCTCTGTTATTAAAATATTATGAAAGAGAAAGAGTGCTGATTAAATGTTCCTACATGGATACATTTACATTAATGCATGATGATTAATTATAAGTTAATGCGCTCATTCACAAAAATATTTTAAGGTGGCATAATGATAAGGCTGCATTGATAACTTTGCACAGCCTCTTATTAACGTTATCAAAAGCCAGATACTAGGTGACGACACATTTTGGAGTGGCATGCTGGCCAGACAAGCTGGCTTTCTGCAGAGGTGTCATACTCACTTTTGGCCACAAGATGCCGCTCAATAATCCATTATGATTTAGCTCTTTTGTTACAAGCCAAATGACATTTCCATTTATTTTACATGCTCTCCAATTACATATTAAAACTCATAGTGGGTGGGTTGGGGGGAGGAGACCCTGACTCTCAGGGCACTTTTTAACTTGTGTGTGGGAAATCGATGAATAATTTTTTAAAGGTACACAAATTCAGGCTGAGAATTGTGACACTGCAGCACTGTGGCATCCTCTGTGCTGGTGTGTGTACACGTCCACCCCCGCCCTGCCACCCACCCAACCTTTTATGTATACGTATAGTCACCAGCACCATCTGCCCCCAGATGGAATAATTTCCTGCTGGTCCCTCAAAACAACCTATTTATGTAACTATTCAAAATGTCAAAGGATTACCTTAAAACGAAAACACATAATCAGCTTTCTGTTTTTCAGGCAGCAATTAAGTAGTCACAACATGGCAGTCTATAGATGAAAGCTCCAGAAATAATCATTTGCAAAGGTAATCACTGGAGGAAGAAAATTTTATTTCCCAAGCCCTTGTCTTAAACTAGAAAGAAAAAAAATATCATGGTGTGAGGATTCTTTTTGATAGAGATGGCTGTAATCTTTCACTTTGCCATCAAATTCGCCTTTACATTTAAATTTACAATTTTTATTTTTCAAGATAAGATGGAGGAAGGCTTCTCTACAAATACTTTTTTTTTTTTTTAATGACCAGTGTGCAGATAAAGACCCGTGACCACAGACACATTATTGAAACATGTTTTCTGGGAAGTTGAAGGGCCAACCCAAGACAAGAAGCAGCTACACAAGGAAATTTCTTCCACGAATGTCTTGTAGGAAGGTTACTTTGCCCTTTCCTGGAAATAATTTGGCAATGATGGAGCTGGTCTGGCCCCTAGATAAAATAGACTGCCTAGGTGGTATGCTTCCTGGGTTGTCAAGAAATAATCCTCAACATATTAAGTCCTTAGCAGTCACTTCTATGTTAGTATGTGTTGGTTTTTAGATACTCTGGTCTGAACCAGCTGAGCACAGGGTTTTAGAAGATGGACAGTGATGATCAGTGGAAACAAAAATGAAACCCTGGATGGTAGTGACAGGAGAGAATAAGCAGTAGAGATTGGGGGAGAATGACCAGAAGTAGAAATAAAGAGATGCTCTAGGAAAAGCCCCAACTTCTGCATCATTTTATCTGTGATCCATCTTAAGACTGGATCAATTTGGTCATGTAATCATTTAGTAAAGGCAATTAAAAATGAATGGACGCTCAAAAAACTAAAAATAGAACTATCATATGATCCAGCAATCCCACTGCTGAGTATATATCCAAAAGAAAGGAGATTAGTATATCCAAGAGTTACCTGCACTCCCATATTTATTACAACACCATTCACCTTAGCCAAATATGGAATCAACCTAGGTATCCATCAATGAATGGGTAGATAAAGAAAATGTAGTATATACACACAATGGAATACTATTTAGCCATATAAAGAATAAAATCCTGTCATTTGTGGCAATGTGGATGGAACTGGAAGTCATTATGTTAAGTGAAATAAACCAGGCACAGAAAGACAAATATTGCATGTTCTCACTCATATGTGGGAGCTAAAAACATGAATCTCATTGAGGTATGGAGTAGAGTGGTGGTTACCACAGGTTGGGATGGAAAGGGGGATGGGGTATGAAAAGAAGCTGGTTAATGGGTACAAACATACAGTTAGACAGAAGTATAAGTTCTATTATTCGATAGTACAGTAGGGAGAGTATAGGTAACTATAATTTAGTGTATATTTCAAAATAACTAGAAGAGAAGAATTATAATTTTCCCAGCACAAAGACAAAAGTTTGAGGTGATGGGTACCCCAATTACCCTAATTTGATTATTTCAAATTGCATACATGTATCAAAATATCACAAGTGCCCCCCAAATATGTACAACTGTCATATACCAATAAATGGAGAGAATGAATGGAGAGGTTTACTCCATGCTGGGTCCTCTGAGTAGGTTTCTAATATCAGTCCTGGCTCCTGATATCACTGACAGACACATCACATTTCTTTCCTCATTCTCTTTCATTTGTTCATTCTTGTAAATTCATCCATTCAACAACTATTCATCTTGTACTTACTCTACTCTAGGTACTGGGTTAGGTACCGTGGATATGAAGATGAAAAACGTTCAATTGTCAGATCCACAAGGAGAAAATCACTGGAACTATTATGCAGAGAAACTCACTTTTTTCTTAAAAATATCCTACCATGTAGTGGAAATGTTAAATTTTGCTTTATTTAGTATAAAATAAAGTGAAAAGAAATGTAGCGTCTTTAGACCAGTGATTCTCAAACATTCATGTGCAGAGAAATTGCATGAGGATTTGGTTAGAATACAGTTCTGATTCAATAGGTCTAAGGCAAGCCTTGAAATTGTGCATTTCTAGCAAGCTCTCAGGTGATGTTGGTGCTGGGACCATACTTTGAGTAAGAGGGCTTTAGCCAGAACCACTCCCAAGTGACTGATTAATTATCCAGAATGAAAGATGTTTTCTTGCACTGAAATGAACCTTTTCTAGGTCAGAGAGGGAGGAGAGAAAAGGTAGTAAGACAAACCTCTTAAGAGTAGGACAGGGAGGATCTGCTTAGAAGGATTGTTACCTGCCACCTGACTCTCTGTTCAAGTTTTCGGGATCAGACACAATGTACCATACTCTAGGGTACAGGTTTTCTCCTAAGAGGGGCACTGATTACTGCCTGCGTCACTGTTTTGAAACATCACAACTGAAATGGCTTTTATGTTCCTAAAAGAAGAAGAAGAAGAAGAAAAGGGCTTCACTTTTGAAGGGAAAAAATAGTTTTCCGATAACCCCCATTAACTACAGGGGTCATTGTGGCAAAATGAATGGGATTAGAAATCTGCTAAAAGCTGCAGTATATGGTACGCTGTGACTGACAAGCCTTTCGCTGAGTAGTTACAAATGGGACTAATGGTTTAAACTTGTTAGTCATTGTCAGAGCCTCTGATCCTTGAGTCAGCCATGGAAGCTATGGCAGAAATCGATAAGGCACCACTTTCTGCAGCGAACTGCTAGACCATATAGATTGCCTGGAGGGAAATGCTGAGTTCCCTCCCAGGCTGCCAGATGAAAGCAGGCAGCTAAATCTCCAGGAAGATTGACCACACTGCTCGGGGCAATTAGGCCTTTCACCACTTTGAACGATGATTATAAACGGGGGAGAAGGTTGGGAGAGCGAGGGGAGACAGCTCTGCATGACAAACTGAAAGCCAGAAGCCATTTTTGGGGGAGCCTTGTCAGTTCCATGGGCACCGAGGGCATTTTTTTTCCTTTCCCTTGTTCGGATTGTTATACAGTGCATGTTCTGGGGCTGCTGCTCTTCTTTTCCTTTTTTTCTTCCCCTTTATTTTTCTTTAGAAGCTGGAGAAGGGAGGACAGGCAGCCAGAGCAACACTTGGTTGATGATAAACTGTAAACTACAGCTGAACTCCATTAATCCATTCAATCACTAAAGCCTGGGGCCTGAGCCTGTCGGAAGAGGGCTTCCTGTTGGGCACATTTCAAAACAATCACATCCCATTGTTCAGTGCCTTTTTGGGTAGAGCCCTGCCAGGGTGCCAAAATCATCAGCGAAAGAAAGTGCATGTTCCCGCAACAATTACAGACAAGCTGCAGTTATCAGCAGGCTGCAAGGGCGAGGTGCTGGGGCCCGTTTGGCAGAGGGCTGTCTTTGGAGAGGAGCCTCATATCTGATGCACACAAGGCTGCACCCGAATTATTACTAAGAGCGTCCAAGTGCTCCATGGCTGCTCAGGCTGTGGGAAGCCCAGATGTGCAACAGAAAGGAATTACAGGAGATGTGCAAGGCTTTGTTTTGGTTCTCGGTGGAAAGGCAGGACAGCTCAGCCTCTCGTTGAAGAGTTTCTGGGCTCTTTTTGCTTCATCGGCTTTGTATTTCTGTTCACATTTCAACTGGGGAATGCATCTCCTTTCTATTGTTTCTTTTGTTGAGTTCCATTCCCTTTCTAAAATTAGCTTCATGATTGACTTGTTTAATTTCTTTTTTTTTTCTTTTCTTATCAGGCCCTGGCTCCTAGTTTATTGTTGACTTAAAGTTGTACTGTAAACCATGTTGTGCTAAGTATTGTTTAACTGTCAAGTGGTTAGGGAGGCAAGATGTCATGGGATGATCCCCAAGTGCCACTCTGTGGGAGGGCCATCAGTCAGAGGTCCCTGGACCATGTCGTCACCCTAGCGAACGCGGTCCTTGGTGGAGAATGTTGAAAAGTCTATTCTTTGAAGTTTGCTTGGTGTCTGGTAGCTAGAAAAAGGTTTTTATTTTCAAGATGTGTATACCAAGAATTCAGATGCTGAAGTTTATTAGGAAACAAGAGGGTACTTTGGCATGAGAGCTGCACATCCTTGTCCTTAATGATGGTGGTCTCTTCTGTGGTAGGGGCGATTTAGGGGCTTGTTTGTTGCCATTTTCTGTTGCATGGAAAGAGGAGCTCAGGCTCAAAGCGGGTAGCTAATGGGGCATTTCTGTGCTCATCTTCAATTTACTAAGCATCCATGGGACATCAGCCACTGTCAGAGAGCTCAGCCAGATGGCTCCCCAGCAGATGGGAAGCTACACATCACCTACTCCTGATCTCACAAGGATGGGTTGGCTACTTATGAAAACAAAAGGACCCACAGAATGTACAGTAACAAGAATAAACCCTCATGTAAACTGTGGACTTTAGGGGATGGTGACGTAGGGATTTAGGTTCATCAGTTATAACAAATGTATCACTCTGGAGGGGATATTTATAATGGGGAGGCTATAAATATGCAGGGACTGGGGGTATATGGGAACCCTCTGTATACCTTCCTCCCAGTTTTGCTGTGAATGTAAAATCGCTCTAAAAAATAAAGTTCATTAAAAAACAATCAATCAAAAAAACAGAGGGAATTATAACCACTACCCAAATATTAATCCCAATGATAAGTAAAATAAAATGAAGCAATTTATTTGATTTGGAAGGTTCCTTTATAAAGAAAGTGAATATGACCTTCTTCAACTTTCTTTATGGCATGAAATGAGAATTCTTTCTGCAAATCAAGTCAATTTAAAAGGAGATATTAACTCTTTTAGGCAACCAGGGAATTACCTTAAAGAATATTTAATCATCAAAAAACTGTTAGATCATAGAAGAATTTATAGAATTCAGAAAAACTTTTAGTCTTAGGAAGATAGTTGCTTTAATAATACTCTTGTTTTTTAGCTACAGTTCTTCTTAAGTTATAATTCTACCGAGGGTGACAGTGGGGTATTCTAGAGTACTGGGCTGGAAGGTGGGCAATGTGAATTGTAGCTCTGATTTTACTTCAGGGCACTTTGGTGATCAAATACCTCCTCTTTCTTCACCTGTAAGACCTTGCTAATCTATCCTAAGGTCCAGTGGTTGGCAGAGTAAAGGTCTCCCAAAGAGTCCACATCTTAATTTCCGCAGCCTGTGAATATGTTATGTTCTGTAGCAAAAGCGACTTGGCAGAAGTGATTAAGATAAGGATCTTAAAATAGGAAAATTATTCTAGATTATTTGTGGGAGCCCAATGTAAGCACCAGGGCCTTCAAAGATGGCAGAGTCAGAGAAGGAGATGTGGCCGTGGAAGTGGGGTTGAAGGATGCCATGTGAGAAGGACTCAACCCGCCATTCGTGGCTTCAGGCATGGAGGGTGCCATGAGCCCAGGCATGTGGGCAGCCTCTGGAAGCTGGAAAAGGCAAGGGAGTGACTTCTCTCCCAGAGCCTCCTGAAGAAATGCAGCCCTGCTGACTCCTTGATTTTAGCCCGGTGAGACCTATTGTGAACGTCTGACTTCCAGAGCTGTAAGATAATAAATTTGTGTTGGTTTTAAGCTACTAAAGGGTTGGCAATTTGTTACAGCCTTGACAGGAAACTAGTACAGATACCTATCAGCAATAACTTTGGATGGAACTATGAACATGCAGTGTATGGAAGGTCACTAGAAAATTCCTAAACTAGATTGTGAAATGCACAAAAAGATGACAGCTAACAATTATTTGAGTGAGAAATTTAGGGCTCACACAAGATGAGGCTGCTAAAAGCAGTAAGGAGAGAAGACAGGACACCAGAACCCATGACGGAAAATAAGGATGGAGAAGATGTTGTTGAGGAAGAAGTGTACTTTAGCATTTGCTTATGCTTGGTGTACTTGAAACAGCTCTAAGTTTTTTTTTTTCCCCCTTTTTCTTTGACTGGCAGAATGGAGAATGTTAACAGATATGGCTTTAGAAGAAACAGAATCTTAGAATTAGAAGGGGCCATTGTTATTGATCTTCTTGTAAGGAATGTCAGAATTCATTCCATAGCATTCCTGAAAATTGCTCATCATGACTCTGGTGGAAAACTAGTGATGAGGCCCTGGCCACTTCACAGATCAGCCCTTTGGTTATTGGACAGCCCTAATTCTTTACTAACTTTTCTTATACAAAACAAAATTCTGTCTTCTCACAGTGTCCACTCTTTGGTCTTCATTTCTTTTTTATGCAAATTTTTGATCCTCAGAAGATCTCAAGATAAACACATCTGTTAGTGACAGGAATATGGGAATGAAATTTGGAGCAAAGTTCAGAACCAGAGAGATATGGGTTAAAACTCCAAATCAGGCGTCCTCAAACTACAGCCTGAGGGCCACATGTGGGGCACCTAGAACATTTATCTGGCCCTCCAGTGTTTTTGCCGGAGCTGCCTGTCCTGTTTAGCAGCTGACTCGTCCTGGGCCCACAATGTGCACTCTCCAAAGGTCTGAGGGACAGTGAACTGGCCCCCTGTTTAAAAAGTTTGAGGACCTCTGCTCCAAATCATCTGTCTAGATACACAGGCATTCCAGATTTTGGGGGAACATTTAAATGTACTGAAAAAATTAAAATAGGGGTGAAGTATTCCACTGGCATTTTTTTATTGCTCTATCCTTAGTGTCCCCCAAACAGTGCCTAGCTCATAGTAGGTGCTCAGTAAGTATTTCTTGAATCAATGAATATATTCCATTAATGACAATAAAGGATACCAGTAATAAGTAAATTAGAAATTATGAAAAAACAACTTGAATAATCGATTCAGAGTCATTAAATTGGGAACAAGGCATACTTTGAATATAGTGATAGCTTTCACTTTTTTTCTCTGATTTGAAAGTGTACAGGTTGGACCCTGTTAATATCTTCAAAGAGACTCTGTCTTAAACTATAGGTGATATGTATAAGTACTTACATGCTATCCTTTAAGAAACCTGTGAGCTCACCGAGAAACCAGAAGGTCATTGCTTATTATTAAAGGGTATCTAGCACTGTTTTCCTCCTGGGCAAACTAATGAAGCCACGTGGGTAGCGGTAACCTCCCAGTAACAAAGGATGTAGAGGTTACATTGGACCTCCAACAATTAATCAACATTATGGCATAACAGCTCAAATATGGAAATTCTAAAGGTCCTACATGTTGATGAATGGCCAATTTATGCTGAGATCCATCAAGTGTGTTGGGGCATTTGGTACTATCACTGCACAATCATGACATGGTCATTATCGGGCCGTAGATCGTCCAAAGAAATGACATGCTTCGGGAAGCAAGATTTGCTGGTGGAGCCTGCCTCTTTCTGAACTCAGTGTGAGAGCAGCTTGCTGTAAATGAGGCAATACAGCATGTAGATTAGCTCATGTGCAGCAGCTGCATGGCGGAAAGCAATTATAACACAGAGGCAACTCCGCACTCAGGAACTAGCACCTCCTGAAATATGATCACCTCCGCTTCACTAAGGAGGGAGATGCCAAACTGAAATACACACACAGCCATAATGGAAGAGAGAGACCAGAATATATTACACCGAGGAGAGGAGCTGGGGCTGTTCTTGCACAGCCTCAGCTGAAACTAAGCAGTTGGCAGAGGCCATTGTTGAAAACTCTTTAGCTCCTCTGAACTCTGAAATAGGATTCTTCCAGGGATATATCACTATTTTCTTTGTTAAATGTGGAGGGTATTGAAGTCAGAGCATTATGGATTTCCTTTTAATTGATTAAATTAGGCGTGATGAGTGATTCCATATTCCTAGGGAACCCTTTCTCAGAAATGGGTGAGCATGTCCAGTGGGTGGGATGGTTGATGGGCACAGGCCCGTTTCTGCCCTCCACATAGTTTGAAGCATTGCTTGGCATTTAGGTCCACAGTGATATAGAGCTGGGCTTGGGCTGGTAAGTTCTGCCCTATGCTCAGTGAAGCAGAAGTGGCCAGTCTGCCGAGTGGGAAGGGGCCAGATAGATAGACAGACAGGTGGACAAGAGACACCGTGGCCTAAAAGAGAACATTCAGTGAGTTCAGCTTCTGCCTTTCCATTCGCTAGTTTCAGTCTATTGGCCCTGCTATAATTTCTTCCCTTGGTTTCTGTGAGATAGTCGTCTGTCCTTTCATAAATTCCCCTTTTCATTTATCCTACTTTGAGCAGCTTTCTGTTTCTGAGACTTGATTAAATGATTCCTTCCCCCCTGCCCTTGCCCATCACCCCTCCCCACCCCCCAGCTTTGGCTGAGCACTTACCATGGAACAGAATTTGTTTTGGTGATTTAGATATATCATTTTATTCAATACTCTCACCAACATTCAAAGGTAGATATGGTTATTTCATTTTTTCATGAGGAAATAGACTTGGAAAGGTTAGATAATATCTCCAAAGTCACACAGTTGATAAGTGGGGGAAGTGGTGATTTCTATTGAAGTTGCATTTGCATCGAAATTGATTTTACATTTTCTGTGAAATCATTAAACCACCTACTATATAGTAAATGATTTATGCTATAATTTGAGAGCAGAATCTATGTTGAATTACTGAATCAACTTGGGAATATGACTAGAAACCAAATCATCTTTATTTAAAAAGCTAACACTATCTGTGTTTACTTGAGGGTTGAGAACTTGCAGAAGCCTTAAAGAAAATAGGCTACGTGTAAGAGTTTTTCTGGGGTAGAGAGAGAAAGTAAAAGTTTTAGAAAGTGTTACCTATATCATGTATAACCTATTCTTGTTTATTGCTTCCTGATGTGTCAATTCTGTAATGCCCAAAGAGTCCACTGCATACCTCATGAATTTCTCATCTTGGCTTCTTATACTGAGATGATAATGGAGACAATTATATTAACATTATTTTATGTAAATCAAAGTGTTTGGATACTCCTCTCTCTTGGTTTCATCTTTCTTTTGATCATTAAAAAAATATATTCCCTAACTTGCAACATTTAGGATCTTTGTCCTCTTCAATTTTCACTGGCCTTTTGTGCTTTCCTTGCTACAAGCTTTCCTTACCGTGATGTGTAAGACCGTTCATGATCCAGCCACAATCACTGTTTCCTGTGTGGCCATCACTTCTCTCCACACCTTCAGGATTCCAGACAAGCCACATGGCTTGGAGCTCCTCATACAGCCCTGTTTACGCCGCCATGCCTTTCAATCCATGTCCCACCCAGTCTAAACAAATAAATATTGTCCACCTTTCAGGGCTCAGTGCTCCTTCATAACTTTCCTTGATCGCCTCAGACTACAAGCAACATTGACTTCATGTGAATTCCCATAATATTCTATCTATACCACTCTTATGATTCCTAAAAATCAAAACCTAGGTATTATAGTGATTTCTGCATATGCCTTCTTATTACAGCACTTTAAGGAATTTGGGGGCAGGATGAATTGGATCTAATCTGTTTATCCTCCCTAACATCCATAGAGTACCTTTTATGAAATAAATATTTGATAAATATCTGTTAAATTAATAAACGGATGAATAAACAAACCCTTTTATATGGGGGTAACTTTAATGTAGTTCTGATCTGATGTTTACCTTTTTTTGATCTCCTGGAAAAACAAGATTTAGTGTACAAATTTGTCATACCTAGTACAGTTTATTTTTGGCATAACAATACATGTTTATTTAGTGAATGAGGGAGGAAATAAGTAGTCACTGAAAATGTTTTTTTCTGTGATTCATTGAGGAATAAGAAACACTGAATTGCCTATTTTTGGTATTATCTGTTCCTTTCAATTATATAGAAACAGCCTTAGTCAAATAGGCCCTACAGGCTGGAGCCAATGTTGACTATACTGGCGTGACATGTGGAGTGTATTAGACAGAATGCTTAGCTCTAATTAACATGAAACTCTGATTGGCTGGCTTAAATAAAAGGGCATATTATTAATATACTTTGCAAGAAGTCTGGAGGTGGAGTAATTCCAGGATCAATTAAATTCATGTCTCCATGACATCAGAGACCTAGGTTCTTTGCTCTTAGCTTGTTGCCTTTGTTCTCATGCTGGCTACAATCTTTGTGATTTTAGTGGTTCCAGTAATCATACGCAGGCATGATAATATCCAATAGAAAAATAAGACAGGTATTCCTGTGCGCATTTTTGACAGTATTAAAACCTGTCACAGAAGCCCTGCAGCAGTCTCTTCTTTATTTCTTCTTAGCCAGAGTTGAGTCACATGAGTGTTCCTAAACCACTTCCGGTGAAGGCCTTAGGATTACCATGTTTGGATTAGACTTTGAGGATTTACCTCTGATTTTGGAATCGAATCGCCCTTACCTCTGGAAGGCCTCAGTGAAATCAGGATTCTGTTATTGTCGACAAAATGTGTAATGGCTTTTGGAAGGCAACACCAGCATTTACCATAGAGAGAAGGAAAGTATTCCTTTGTTAATATATAGATCAGTGACTCTCAACTGTGGGCATGAGGAGATGGGGGCAATTCTGCCTTCCCATTACCAGGGATGTTTGCAATGTCTGGAGACCTTGTCACATGGTCACAATTTGGGGAGAAGAGGGTTAGGGGATGTTGCTAACTGGCTTTTGGTGTGTAGAGGCCAGGAATGCATCGAAAATGCACAGGACAGCCCCCATCCCCCTAAACAAAGAATTATTTGGCCCCAGATGTCAATAGTGCTGAGGTGGAGAATCCCTGACATGGTTATAATTGCCTCCAGGGCTGACACATTGTCAAAAAATCTTAGTATTTATTCATAACATAGACTTGAGACAGTGAGGACTACTGTTCATATATATTTTACTTTGGAGGAGTAATATACCAATGAATTATCATCCATTAAAAAAATAGCAAAAATATTTCATCAAATTACCTTGACAGCCCCTTGGTAAGCCACTAGGGATCTGAATGGGGCCTATAATAGAGTAGGTTCTAACAGTGAGATTGAAGTCAAAGATTAAGTCCAGGAGACCAACCTATGTCAGGTACAACTGCTATTTCCTTTATTGAATGCAGTAAAAAATGATGAAGGGTTAAGAAAAGGGAGAGAAAACTATCTATTTGAGTACCTACATAGTAGACATCACCCAAGGAAATATATAGTGTGTATTATAATAATTTTCCAGACAAAAAACTGAGTTTCATTAATATTAAGAAAATGAAAAAATCATTAAGTTCAAGAGAAAAAAATTTTGTCTCCAAATTTTCTAAGCAAACAATCATTTTTCTCTCTTCAAGACATTTTTTTCCCCATTCTGAATAAATGAGGAGTGTTAGTTGACCTCATCACTTAGGAGAAATTTGAAATGTACCAGTTGGAATTTTGAAACTGGTTAGTTCCATAAACAACATTTGTCATGCTTCCTCTCCATTGTTTTACTGCCTTGCATTATCCTTGAAATTATAGTTGATTCTGTAGATCAGTGTCTTGGACCTCTAGAATAAAATTTTCATTCAGAGCTGAAGTCATGCACTGCTTATATCCCATAACTTCTAGCACAATGAGCTTCACATATTGGATATAATGGTCATTTCATAATATTTTTGGCTGTCCAGCTTTCAATCCCCCTTTGTTTTGAGGAAGAATCCACTATTATCCTGAGAAGCAGAACTCTGCCTCCTCTCAAGCAAATTCAAAGAGTCATACTTCTGCTTTTCTCTGCCCTCTGGTCAACAGGGCTAGAGCCATGTGACCTATGTACTGCTACTGTGATGTTTTCCTCTTGAATTCTGGTAGATGGTGATTCTAGATGGTGTAGTTACAAGATGAAAACAGTACAGGTTCCTAAGTCACTAGTTGGATAAGAGCTTCATGGAAGAACTGGATGCCCCACACTTGATTATGCGAAATGTCAAGCTAGTAAGATTTAAGGTACTATTTGTTACTGCAACATAGCCAAGTCTCTCCTGACTAATGCATCGATGAAAAATATTTGTCAATAAAAGTGCTTAAAAAACAGTTACTTGGTGAAATAAGGTAGTGAAAGTAAAGAACAAAAGTTTTGTAGTTCAATAGGACTATTTGGAATTTCAATTCTACCACCTACTAATTGTGTGACTTTAAGCAGTAGTCAAAGGAAACCTGGTGATAAGTACTGGGCAATGTTTTTTCATTTATGCTATAAAGTATAAATGGGGTCCAGGGAGGATATGGGTCCAGGGAAACTTGAGTGAGATAAATCCCATTAAATTTTTCCCAGCTTCAAGACAACATAGTCACCAAGAAACTTTCTCATCATATTTTAGTATCCAAAAATGGCTTCTCTATTTTTCTCTGAAAAGTATTCCATTGTGTTTTTCACATAAACTAATCTCTTGTGAATTTGGATGACACAAGCCTTTTTTTAAAAAAAAAAATAGGCCTTATTCATGCCTCGGTGAGCTGAAATGCCACGCTTCAAGTGTGGCAGCTAGAAGTTAAAATTCCATAGCTCATAGAATGACCTCGAATCTTCTCCTGCCCATCTGCCTCTCCCCTTCTTCGATACAGAATCCTCAGCTAGTTGCCCAGTTGGTTCAGATCTAAGCACCACTGCCTGTTGTCCCTTCATTTTGCCTTTTCAAAGCAGCATGATGAAAATTCAGTGTTATGCGGCCTGAAACTAGCATTTCACAGACATTATTCTTTTGTGCCAAAGAGCTCACTGTAATATAATGTCCAATCTTCCCACAATTATCACATTTCCTTTCCCTGCTGAGCACTCTGAAGCATTTCTTGCTAAGTAGTTATAGAACCGCAGTGGAAATAGTCCTGGTCTCTGGTGGCCAGAATTGCAAATTTATCCCAAACCACTGTAAACCCTGTACATGTGCCTCACATAGGCAGAAAGCCCACTGTTATTCCAAACAGGTAAGTGGGTTATTCTGGGGTGCCCTTTTTGCCATTAGTCTTACTGCAGTGGGATTGCGGTGCACTGGACTAGAACTCCCAACAGCTCTGATTGCTGCCTGCTGCCTCAATGAATTTTATATTAGCAGGCAAATGAAACACTCAACCAAGTGAAAGGAATTCATAATGCTGAGGCTTCTTAGGTTCAGAATGTGCTGCACATTTTGCAAAAAGGATTGTGGCTATCAATGTGCGATGACTAATCTAGATAAATCGCCACTTTACAACACATCTGGCCTCAAGTCGTTTAAATTAGTGGAGTTCAGCAGTGGAACACCAGCTGAACTGGAGCCTACAAATTCATATGCTTCCTACACATGCATAAATGCTAAATGATGAGCTTGGTAATGATTGGGAACCTCTCGTTTCTGAGAGACTGATAAGCCAGCACAGTGTTTCTTTGCTGAGCATTAATTAGGACAGTGTAATAAAGCTTCAGAAGTGGTCTTCCAAACAAGATAGTTTGAAATTAATGTTTATGAAAGCTCTTTATTAACCTGAAAATGCTCTTCAAAGGTAATATGGGAAAAGCTTCTTTCTCCTTAATTTTGCACTTTAGTAAATATTACAAATCTTTCCATTTTATACCTAGTCTCATAACCATGGCCAAAGCCTTAAAAAATATAGCATACCTAATACATCTTTACCATTATCTTCTGCCATGTCTCCTTTGAACAATGAGAGAGCCCTGGAATTTGTTGGTGAGGTTATCACCTTAATTTAGTGTCCTTTTAAACAGATTTATAGTGTTAAGAGTTGGAAGGAACTCAGAGGTGTTCTTTTCCATAGAATTAATTAATCCATAGAATTAATTAATTAATCTTATTCTGCAAAATAGAAAACTGAGGCCCTATTTAATACAAATCAAACTGGCATCATGATGTGGTTGCTACAAAAGCTAGTGCAATATTGGGCTGATATTGGATCAGGACATGAGTGGCACAAGTAGTGATGATTTTACCATGTTCTGAACTTCCCAGGTCACTCCTATAGCATTGTGTTTATTTCTGAGGGCAACCCATTAAAAGGAACATTGGAAAGAAGGTCTGATTCATGGAAACAGGCCCATGGTAGTAAGAGATCTTGAAATCATGCCAAAAACAGTCGATGGATCTCTGCACAAAGGAAGACTCAGGAGGAACTTGACTGCTGCCTTCACATAAAGAAAGGGAGACTTGGTCACCAGGAGTTAAAGGAGATCCGAGCATTCCTTGAGCTTATGTGCAGAGTTTGTGTGTATGGGAGCATTTAAACTTTTGGGTGGAGTAGATCCATAGAATTAACCAGATTGTCAAAGACTACAGACCAATGTGCTAAATTTTTTCTGTGTGGCTAAAGGGGGCAGAGCAATGACCAACAGCTCTGAGTTGCAAGGAGACAACATCCAACTATATAAGTAATAACATTTTTAAAATTGGAGTTGTCTTCATATGGATAGGTCTGCCTCCAGGAGGAGTGAGTTTCTCATCACTTGACATTTCTAAGTCCCAGACTTATCAAGAATGGGCTAGAGAAGATTGACATGTCAGGGCAGGGTTTGATTAAACCTGCTTCTATGGTTCATACCAATTTTGAATTTCAGGGATCCTATAACTCACAGAGATCACACAATTCTTGCAAGTCATAGACTTAATTTGTGGGGTAGATCTAAGCTTCTGTGTTTCTTTTCCATTGTCTTCCTGTTACTGATTTCTCCTGGCTTACAATAAGTATATTTAGGTCAAAGACCCTCAACAAAAACCACTCAGGTACCTAAGGGATTCCCTAATCACATTTTAGTAAGGGATAATTTTTATTTTAATATTAGTATTTTTTTAATTCAAAAACTCTGTGTACATGAGTTACCAAGTTAGGAGACCTCCTAGATTGTTGTTCTTCATGAAGCATGGTAAAAAGTCTATTTGGCTAAGAAAATACACCTTCAATTAATCTGATCATTGCATAATTTATTGCAAAATTAGAAAGTATTAATAAAAACTATTAGCTTTATTCCTATATATTTATAATGATATATGTGTTGCTTTATATTGCATATAAATATCACTGAATATTTTCTAGCACTAGGCATAAAACCTCGTGATTTACAGGTATTATCTCACTTAATCGTTACAGTAGTCAGTGAAGACAGCGTTATCATTATCCCTATTCTACAAATAAGGAAATTAAAGTCTATAAAATTCACCCAGCAAATAACTCTTGGGGCTAGGAATTGAACTCAGATCTGTTTGGTTCCAGAGTTTATGCCCACGACATTCTACTTTTCTGTCTCCTATATTTGCTGAGTGGTAAAGTTGGCTAGATAGTGAGATTCTTACACAAGCACCGTGGTGCAGAGCAGTTTCAGTGAGTCATGTGGAGAACTCCCTTCTGTGTACACAGCCAGATAGGCTGGGTCATAGGCGATATCCTTGCAGGTGATTTGGAGGGCAGAAATGCAGTGGCAGCCTTGTAGCAGCTCCCATGCGGGGTCACCTTTCTGCTGGCTCACCTCATTGGTGTGAGGCCGGGACAGGGCCTTTACCTGCTCACTTTCCCCTGCCTCCTCCCTCAGCTCCTTCAACTCCTGTGCCAAGTGTGTGTGTGTGTCTAGCTTCATGACAAGTGCTGTGCCCCCGCCCGTCCAGCTCCTGCAGGATACTCATATCATCAAGGTCAACGTCAGAGTCAATGAGAACTTTCATAGACTTTATACCATCCTTGTGGGGTTCTAACTTTTCCTGCTTTCCGGGAAATTCTGGAATTTCAGAGCTCTGATTAATTTCGCTTTCGGGCTTCAGCAGTGCTCCTGGGGACAGACAACAGCCTTACAGAGATGACTTAACCAGCCCCCACAATCGTGCAAGTGAAATCCCCATAACAAATTCATCCTAAGTCACCCCAAGCTACTTCTACAGTCAGTTGGGGTTCACTCTTACTCATACTTTGTCCTGCTTCTCTGAATGAGCCCTGACCAACTGATATGGGAACACTGGGGCAATGACCTTGATTTGTGGAGTGAAGCTGGCATGGTTCCTGCCTTCTTTTGTTATGGTCCTCATTTCTGGACCCTGGGAACATTCAGTGAAATCTATGAAACAATAAATCTGTCTCTCCATATTTCAGCCCCAAGAGAAGAGAAATATGGGCTGTCAACAGAGAGTGGGAGGATAGTGTGAACAGAAATGAACACTTCCCACCCACAGAAGGCAGCCTAGAGACAGCAGAGCTAGGCTGCTGGGTTTGAGTGGTTCTTCAGGCTCTTTTGCAACATATATGCTGTGTGAGGCTGAGCAGGTTATCTACCCTCTCTGAGCCTGCCTTCTCACCTGCTAAAAGTGATAATTATAGTATCTACCTCATAGGGTGTGTAAAGAATAAATGGGTTAACATATGCAAAGTGCTTACAGTATAAACTTTGTATTTGTGTTTGCTGTTATTGTCATTATTGTTATGTTATTATGGGAGAGGAGGAGTGGTCTGTATCTTTTCTTTTTTAGGAGAGTTTCAATTTCCTCCAGCTTCTTAGGGAGTGAAAACCTGTGCTGCAAGTCCTCTAGAGACTTTCTTCAGGGCTTTTCTCTCCCCTCACGACCCACTCCTCTTCTCTTTGACTCTATCTTGCCTCTCTTTAAGTCTCTTGTTTTGGGAGGGTCAAGAAAGAGAAACTGGTGAGTGGGAAAGACTGCAGAGTTACTGGGGTGAGAGGCAGGGAAGAAATTAGGGAAAAGAATTTCAACTATTAATAACTTCTTACCTTACAGCAATCTAAAGATAACAGGGGACCTGACGAAACAATAGTCTCCACTGAAAGGGACTTAAGTCAGTGTCAGGCCACACAATGACCATGGTCTGGGCAGCGTGCTCTACTCATGTGCTCTGTACGCAGATGCCCTGCAAAGGGGGTCAAATGGTGGTGGAGAGAAAGTACCGTTCTTATCTTACAATTGAGCTCCTTCATTCTCCCTTAAAAAATAAGTGGTTTCCCCGCACACACACATTCTGGTACATTTTTCTCTGGTCTTCTCTGGAACAGCTCACCTTTTCTGACTCTCCAAGATAGGAAAAACCTTTTGAACACAGCTGCTGTTTGGGCTGATACAGGAGCCTGAGCAGACATTTATTTATTCGTTTTAGAAGACAGCCTCTTCCCATCCCTCTGGAGTTACTTCTTTGCCAAAGTGGCTGCTGTCTGGCGACCAGGCTATCTAGGGTGGTCAAGTTTCAAATGTCACCACGGAAATGGCACTTCAGTCAAGGATTTAAATGCCAAACCTTAAATGTCCCTCAAATACATGTTTTCCCAACTAGCGACTTGCCACAGAAAATAAACAGCAATTATGCAAAAAGTCAGCCTCTCCCTGCGTCTCCAATTCCCTTCCAGTGTTCCAAAGCCATTACGCGGAGTACTTTGTGATAAAAAGATGTCTCCGTGTGGCCCACTTAGTATTTTGAAGTATAGAAATGAAAGACGGTAGGGCACATATGCCGCAGAACCACTAAATGACAGAATCATCACTGGCCTAGTTTTTTGAGTCACTGTGACAGACACAAGGGGATTGCTTTTAAAGCTGCTGATGACACATCAAGAAGAGGGAAGAGGATGCCGCTGCTTTAGAAAAGACTTAAAGAATTTTTACTTTCTGACTTGGAAATAAGTTTTGAAATCAGGCTTTTTAAAAGATGGTGCACAGAACATGAAGTGCTAGTGACAGGATACTTACCTGAAGACCTCCGATAGAGACGCCTTATCCAAGAGCCTGTGAGTGCACCTGCAGAGAGAATGGGGCACACTTTTTGCAATTTAGGGTGCTCGGGATGGTATCAGTGACTGTAGGGGGAAATTTCACCACAGAGCAATGAGCCAAAGAAAACATTACTATTTAGCTATTATGGGCTGCTGTGATTCAGTCTCTTCACCATGAACAGCAAATGAGTCAAGCTAACTAATGTGCAAGGTTGGACTCGTTTCCTTCTGAGGAGCCCCAGGAGAACTTCCGTAGTGTCTTTGCTCACATCTC
Source organism: Mirza zaza (assembly GCA_008750895.1). Lineage (NCBI taxonomy): Eukaryota > Metazoa > Chordata > Mammalia > Primates > Cheirogaleidae > Mirza > Mirza zaza. The sequence goes on from VSMD01099096.1 coordinate 42,880, forward strand.
CCAATTCTTCTTTTCTTGCTTTCGCAGTTACTCATCCATGTCCGGATCCGGAAGGGATCGGGAGAGATGAGGAGACGAACTCTCACAAAGAACAGGGCCAGTTTTCGTTGATTCTGAGAGGGAAGAGGAAATGTCTCACAGACCCCTGATGTCTTTAATATCTGCTGCCCCCCTGGAGAAAGCTCATAGCTCAAATCGTATGAAACTCACAACTCCCAAATAAAAGTTGAGGGGGGGAGGACCCCACCACAATTCACTTTTTCATTGAAGAAAACAAATAAGCAAACAAACTGAAAATAAATGCATATAAATCCTATGCCCTCATCAAGTCATTGCATTGGTGAAAATCTCTAGGAGAATCCTCTTTTGGGATTTTTACTTCATCTCCAAATTTTTTTCTTTAGTTACTAGACCGTCTACTTCCTTGAAGCCTGCAGACCTTGAAAAGTAAAGAGCAGGCTGATTAAATACAACGGTTTTGAATTTTGGATGCCATATAAACTTGGCAGATTCAGGAAATAAAAACATAGGATTCCCTGTAAAATTTGAATTGCAGATAAACAGAGAAAATACTTTAGTATAAGGATTATTGCATGGCCATATTTATACTAAAATAGTCATTGTTCAAATAAATATTTATACTAAGAATATTTTTGTTGTTCACCTGAAATTCAATTTTAATTGGGAGCCCTGTATTTTATTTGGCAACTCTAGAGCCACAATGACTTTAAGTTGTAAGAGTGCAATTGGCTCTTAGATAAATATTTTAAAGGGATTGGGTGTGTGGGGTGTGTGGGGAGTGTTTACTTGTGGCTGGGCAACCTGGCTTCTGAATGCCAGGACTTCTCCTTAAGAGGGAGGATGACCCTCCATTTTTCTGGGCTTGTGGCCAGCCCTCCAGGGCAGCCTGAGGCCTGGGCTGCTGCTGTTGCCTCCTAGTAGATCTACTGGTGAGGTTCTGCTTTCTGCTAGACTCCGTGGAGACCTGCAGACTGTGAAATAATGCCACCTGTCCCACCAGTATGCAGCTGAGCTCTGTAGGGAGTGATGAGAACTTAGAATGCGGTACTCTCCTCTTTGATTAGAAATCTTCTCATTTCCCACTGAGACTAGAGAAAGAGGGAGCTGCATTAGGACTTACTTTTAGATGTACTCACGGTCTGTGTTTTCCATGTGTGGCCAGCCAACCACTACAACCTGAAAATTCATCTTTAACTACACTCATGCAAACACTCAAGCGTAGCAGAAAGATGTAAGTCCACCATCGAAGTGGGAAGTTGAGCCACAAATGAATTGCTTGATAATGACTTCTGTTGACTTCAGGGACATTGTTTAGTAAAACGTGAATGAATTAGTTTGTTTTAGAATACAACTTGGGAAAGGGGACATTTGAGGTAGGTTTTTTTGTTTTTTTGACAGAGTCTCACTCTGTTGCCCGGACTAGAGTGCCATGGCATCAGCCTTGCTCACAGTAACCTCAAACTTCTGGGCTCAAGCAATCCTACTGCCTCAGCCTCCCGAGTAGTTGGGACTACAGGCATGCGCCACCATGCCTGGCTAATTTTTCTATATATTTTTAGTTGGCCAATTAATTTCTTTCTATTTTTAGTAGAGATGGGGTCTCGCTCTTGCTCAGGCTGGTTTCGAACTCCTGACCTTGAGCAATCCTCCCACCACAGTCTCTCAGAGTGCTAGGATTACAGGCGTGAACCACCACACCTGGCCTTGAGATAGGTGTTAAAGTGAGAAAAAGAAGCTGGAAGCTAGAATGTTTTTGACTATCCAGTATTTTCTTCATTCACTAATTCATTTAAAAGAGTTTTCTGAGCACCCACTGTGAACTAAGTGGGGAGCTGGATTTTCAATGGTGAATATGACAAGGTTCCTGCCTACAGTTGGCTGCTGGAAGTAGCTGAATGCCTGGCAGAAGAGACATTAATAGTTGAAGACAATGCAGGATGACAAGTATGCTGAAATAGGTAAATTTGGATTGTTTTGGAGTTACTGAGGAAGGGCTGCTGACAGACTGAGACTGAAATCTTCTAACTCTCCCCTTGGAGAGTTAGAAGATTTCTTGGGGGAAGTGATAGGTGACCTGAGTCCTGAAGGGTAGAGAGATTTATGTAGATGAAAATTTGGGGGAAGGGTGATCCAGATATAGTAGCTTATCCAAAGGCCCAAGGGGCAGATCCATCGTGTTAGGGATACTGGTGGAAGTGGAGAGGTATTCTAACATGTGGTGAGGGGCAGGTAGAGAAAAATGAGGATGGCAAAATGAGACAGGGGCCAGATCTTCAAGGGCTGCTTGTAAGAGTGAGGGATTTGGATTTTAACATGAGAACAAAGAGAAGCTAACAAAGGCTTCCCATCATGGAACACCATGAGCAGATTTGCATTTTAGAGTCATCAGGCTGGTTACGGATTGGAGAATAAAGGAAAGGAAGGCAAGACCTGAGCCAGGTAACCAGTTTTAGAGATCATTTCTTTCATCCAAAATGGTCATGGGGGTGGTCAGAACAAGGTGTCACAAGTGGGAAGAGAGATGTGGGGGACTTTGGTTTTGGGGATTTAGAGCAGATTGGCCATTGGTGGCAGCGTGGATTTGAAGTGTGGGGTCCAGGGAGATGTCAACTGGGAGAGAGGAGTGCTAATCGCAGGGATGGAAGGAAGGCCAGGCTGAAACTATGCTGAGAAATGAAGAAGCTGAGAGGTCATTGCATTTCTTCAGGACCTACTCATGGTAAGTGGGACTGCTTCCTACCTCAATCCCATTAAATCCAGCAGCCTTGTTTTCAGACAACTTAATGTGGGCCAGAGGCTGGGGATATGAAGATGATGTTAGGGCTTTCTCCTACATGGTGGGCACTCATGCTCATGGGAGACCATGGAGTTCATGATCTTCTGAAGGAGAGGGATATACACATATAATCTTAATCATAAGAGGGTAAGATATAGGTACTTGTATGAGGTAGAGTGGTTTTCCATTGCTTGTAAGAGAAACCCAACTACAATTGACTTAAACAATAATGATCTTTTTTTTTAAGCCTTTTTATGACATGTCTATCTAGCTTTATTGGATTCATGTTTGGTTTGATTTAGGATCAAGGATATTCTTAAGGATTCTGTTTCTCTCTCTCATGGTTATCTTCCATAGTATCATTATCATTCAAAGACTGACTTTTCATGTTTGCAAGAAGCTTCGTTCTTCTTTTTCTTTTTCCAGGAGCTCTCTTGAGAAGAAGAGGGAAGCTTTTTTTTTTTCTCCCCGAAGTGAGCAGTAAAACTTCTTTTCTTGCATCTTTGGCTCGATTTGGGAATGTGTCCATCTATGAATCATTACTTGCAGTGAGGAATTAGGATAATTAGTGTAAGCCTGAGTCTCTCATCTTCAACAACATGGGCTGCACAAAGGGGTATGTGGATGCTGAAATAAAAATTCGAGAAGTTACCATGGCATAGATTCTGTAAGAGCTATCATCTCTGTTGGTATGCACAAGGTGCTGAGGGAGCACTGAGTAGGGAATGACTGACTGCCTGGTAGAAAGCAATGGAAGCATTTACAGAAGCAGGAGACTTTACTGGAGCATGTAGTAATCTGCTTTGTGTGCCATAACAGAATGGCATAGACTGGTGGCTTCAATAGCAGACATTCATTTTCCCACAGTTCCAGAGGCTTGGAAGTCCAAGATCAAGGTGCTGGCTGATTTAGTTTCTGGCGAGAGCTCCCTTCCTGGCTTGTAGACAGCAATCTCCTTGATGTATCTTCACGTGGCCTTTCCTTGGTGCTAGAGTATAGAGAAAGATTGATCTCCCTCTTTATAGAGGCTACCAATCCTAGAGGATTAGGAGTTCAGCTTTATGATCTCATTCAATCTCAATGACCTCCTTAAAGTGCTATCTCCAAATACAGTCACATTGGGGGCCAGGACTTTAACATATAATTTTTGGAGGGGCGCACCATTCAGTCTGTAGCAGAGCTGGACTCTGAAGAATGAAAAGGGATTTTCCAGGTGGAGAATGAGGAGTCCAGAAGAAGGGTGGAGGCTGCTACAGGGGGAGTGAAGGCAGAACGTGTTGGCTCAGAGATAGTGGCTGAACTGCCTATAGCTGGGGATGTATCTCGAGATGGTGGGAGATGAAGCTGAAATTTTAAGCCTGTCTTAGGATCTGAAGAAACCTGAATGTTTTGCTAAGAAAAATTAAATCTCATATGGTAAGGAATAAGGAACATACTATAGTACTGCTACTACTGTGAAGAAAATGTCACAGATAATATACAGGTAAATCTGGATGTGCAGCCAGAAAACACATCTTGAATAAGACTTTGCATGGTATTTGCAGTTATTCAGCCATTTCATTACCTATTTGCTTGCATTAATTTAGCACCCCAAGTGAGGAGGGGTAAATCCATCCTAGCAGATAAAAAATACCCCCCCCAAAACGAATTGTGGGTTTCTTTAGCTGTATTTTCACATGCCTCGTAGGGTGTTTCTAGATTGATTTCTGTAGCCACATAGGAAGGTCTTGTGAGCTAGAATTCAGTGAAAGAGAGCTTGATCTCCAACTTTGTAGCCTTTGTATGTTACAACCTTTGTGTGAGACTGCACAACCGTGACATAGTCATTGGGAAGGTTGGTAGAAGAGACAACATGAGGTGTTTAATTAATTAATTAATTGCCTGATTAATTAATTAATCAGAGGGTTCCTGGTTGGGAGTGGGAGCAATATTTAAAACTGTTAAATGGAAGAAATCAGACAACTCCAAGCAACTGTCATGCCTTGACTTTTAAAAAATTAACCAGTTTAGAATTCTGGGAAGCCCATATGACAGCAAGGTACTTAGAAAAGCGAGTGCTCCAATTACTATGTATGGACATAATAAATGAGAAGGACTAGACATCAAAGAGGCAATTCTCTAATGTACAATGTCAGCTGGGATAGGTAGAGTGGGAGGAGGTGGTGGTGCAGTGGCCATAAATAAGCCTTGTGCTTACTTTAGTCTCTCTTAGATCCTGGTTAGATCCTTAGATCTCTTCGTTCCTTTGGAGGCTAATCATCTCTGGGAAACTGAGGCAGCATATTGCATTTGGTTGTCCTTGCCCTGAGCTTTGTGCTTCAGATCTTAATGGACATTTGCCAGCCTTATGCTTATAGCTTTCTTGTAAGCACTTTTGATTGACTGTCAACCTGTCCAGGATCTGTGAACCTATTTTCAGTTTCTCTTCCTTCCCTTCTGTGTCTTTTGCAATAGGTTCTTCCTGGAATATTTTCTTCATTTGCTCTAATCTGAAAATATATCCTGGTTTCCCTGTAACCCAGGATCTTCTTTCTGTTCTCCTTTCCTTCTCCCACCTCTTTTGCCAGCATCACATGTGTCTTGTTTCACTGCTCTTTTTTTCCCCACCTTTCCCACTTGCTTCCTGTACAGCAGAGTCCATATTCTATCCAAGGACCCATCTGACATGTTTTTTGTTTAATGACAACTGTCTTCTTGCCTTGGTGGGCTTCTTGTCCTCCTGTATGGATTTTAAAGTAAAAAGAACACCAACCTTTCGGCTCAGTACATATTGTTTCCTGGAGGTGGTGGTGTCATGTTTTATTTTCAATCTTTTTGGGGTGCGTGTGGGAGTAGCCTTCATAATGCCTCCTATGTCTCATTCAGGTGCAGAGCACTGCCTGTGCTTGAAGACAGTGCTAGCACTTACTGCTTGATCTGCCTCAGCCTCCATAATACACAACATGCAATTTATTTCCCTGATGTCTTCCAGACTCAACTTCCCATACTGCTCCCTGACAGGGCTGGGAGTCAGAGTCTGCAAACTGTATTTCCCAGGCTCTCTGGCCAGGTGGTTGCCTTGGCATCTGTCATTAGGAGGCATTGAAAGGGGATCAATAGATGGGATGAAGAAAGGGGCTTGTGGCTTTAGGCTCACTCAGTGTGGCAATTGCTGGGGTGTGTTCAACTCCAGGTAGAACAGCACTGTCTCAGTGTTCCCATCCTTAGCTGAGGAGATGCCCCTTCTATAAATCTGAAGTTGACTGCAGTGGTGTCTCCAAAGTGTGTAGCAACAATTCAGCTCATGGGCTTCATTCAACTAAGTGCCATTAGCAGTGTCTGGGTCTTACCATCCCTCCCCCCAATTTTTTTTTCAATTGAAAGCCCTCTCCCTACGCTGCACACTTCATATTAATTCCCTGAATTAAATTCCCTCTGTTTGAGATACCTAGACTGGTTTCTATTTTTTTGACTGAATATATCAAAATACAACACAGTGAGTTAAAAACAAAAATAGCGTAGCTTTATTTTTCCCTTTTGTTTATGGTAGGTGTTATTATCAATGAAGGAAACTTTTATTATAACCCTTCTATCAAACTCCATACCATGGGACAACTTTATAGGTGTCACAAATATATAATCAGCACCATCTTGGGGGTCAGACAACAAAATATCTTGGATGAAGGTCAAGGGCAAACCATCTTATAATAAAATTCTAAGAGGTTAGAGGAGAAACATGGGTACAGAGGAAATAGCACTGCAATTAAAGTCCAAATTCCTGAGTTTAAGTCTGCCTTCTTTATTTACTAGCCATGTAATGATGGGCAAATATTATCTTCTCTTTGAGACTCTATTTCTTCACTTGCGAAATAGTGGCATCAACATCCTAAGATCATAATGATAGCCAAAGCAGAAAGGTGTGTGGAAATATTGTGCAAACCTCCTATTGCTATAAAGATGTTACTGTGGGGAATGTTAAAGAAGGCTAAATTCCTGCCCTCAGATTGGTGCAGGCTGATGATCTTATAATCAACTATACAATTATAGGTATTTAAATGTTTGAGGGCTCAATGCATAAAAAGTGACTTAATCAAGATCAAGGTAGCAAGTAGTTTCTGTTACCACTCTTGTTTTGGTAAATTGGCTGGAAATGCCTTGTCCTTTTGGGACCTCAGTTTTCTTATCTGTAACTGGGGACCAGAATGCTGACCTCAGGCTGGTCTCCTGAATGTGTCGAATGTGTTAATTAACTGCATGTGATTGACTAGCATCCTCAAGGAGAGCATGTAAATGCCAAGTGTTCTCACTGATAATAAAGCACATACTTTCTTGATGGAGTTGTCATGAGGATTAATGATTTAATTGCGACAGAGTGCTCTGATATTCTTAGATGAAAGGTGCCATATAACTTTGAAGAGGGAATATTATTAAATAGCTTCTGCTTTGTTTCCTGAAAGAGCAACTCCAAATAAGGCAATGCTGATCTGCACATGCCTATCTAAATGTTTCCACCTCCTTTTAGAACAGCAGGAATTGAGACAGTAGGAATTTAGAAACGGGGTTCAGAAGGAGCCTGTAATAGAGTAATTAGGAATTTCTAATTTTTCTTCTGTAGTTGGCTATGAGGTCACTTCAAGACGATTCCCTCGAAGTGGTCAGCAAATTATATAACTAGGAACTAACCAGTGCAAACACTTTTGTATTGGACAAAATCTGGTATTTATGGTTTTACAAATCTAACTATCCTTGTGCCTGTCATTTCCTAAACACCAACCACACTGGCTTCCTTTCTTTTCCTTCTACTCTCCAAGCTCTTTTATTTTGCCTTGTAACTTTTGCATTGTTATTTCTAACTTTTCAAAGGGCTGAGCATGGTCATTTTTTTCCTTCCAAATATCAGATTGTCCCCTCTCTTCAAAGAGGCCATTCTCCCAGGACTCCCCCTTTCCCTACAAACTCATCCCTCTATCAATCTTATTGATTGCCATTAATACTTATTGGTAAATCAACTTATCTTGTTATTGTTTAATTATATATTGTCTGTCTCTCATCATGAAAATGTAAATGTTTGGTGATGTGGATTTTTTTTATTTCATCCTCTGCTTTTCAGCTGTACCTAGCACATAGTGGTTGTTCAGTGGAGTTTGCTGAATGTATGAATTATTTATGCTATTTCTATCTTGAAAAAAATTGTCCAACTGGTCAGTAAATTAGATTAACTTTACAGTATCTATAATGGGGCTTGGGGTGAAAAACTGAAATTTCGTTTTGACAAATTTCTATACAATTGTGAATATCCAAGCAGATAGATGTTAGAATAATAAAATATACAGAATCCAGTAATCTGATTCTTAATATTCTTTTTCCCCACCTAAAGGGTTATATTGTTGGCATTTCCTTTTTTTGTTTTTTTTTCTGTATTTGGCTTTGTGATTATACACTGTGAGACTTTTGGTTTTTGATAAATATAAAAATTATTAAGGTATATTAATGTCCTAGATCAGATTGGTCTGTAAACTAAGCTAAGTGCCTGATTTTGTGAATAAAGCTTTATTGGAACATAACTTTGTTCATTCATTCTGCATTTGCTTTTGTTGCTGTTGTTGTTTTTTTGAGACAGGGTCTTGCTCTGTCATGAAGTGGCTGGAATGCAGTGGCACAATTGTAGCTCACTGTAGCTTTGAACTCTTGGGCTCAAGCCGTCCTCTTGCCTCAGCCTCCTGTGTATCTGGGACTATACTTACATACCACCACATTGACTAATTTTTAAACTTTTTGTAGGGATGAGGTCTCACTACGGTCTTAAATTCCTGGCCTCAAGTGATCCTCCTGCTGCAGCCTCCCAAAGTGCTGGGATTACAGGCGAGGGCCATGACAACCGGCCTCATTCTTTGTTTTCTATAGTTGTTTTGGAGTAACAACGGCAGAAATGAGCCAGCAAAGCCAAAAATATTTACTATTTGTCCCTTTAGAGGAAAATTTGCTCACCTCTGTCCTAGAGCGTTGTTTTTCCAACTGTGAGGGCTAGAAAAAGTTACAAGAAATTTCAAATTGTAAATTTGATCCAAGGAATTGTTAGTGGCGTGCTCTGTTTAGAGTCTTGTACTATTATTTTCTACTCTTTTAAGAACAAAAAGGTAAATAAAATAACTAAACTAGCAAGATGGAAATAACTCTTTAAAACATCCTGAGGCTAAACTCAGTTTCACTCCAAAATGAATTTTGAGTAAAGGAAATATTGTAATTATTTGTGCTTTTATGATGACTTTTATATATAGGATGGACATTATCAGCATACAGATTGGAGTTTGCTTTTAGATTGGAGAATTTGAAGGAGAGGGGGGAAAATGTTGGCTCACTTTTAATACTAAAGCAATTTTTAATTATAGCAAAAATAATTATTATTGTATGTCTATTGTGTAAGCCATGGATTGGGCTAGGTGCTTACATGAACTATGTCTTATTCTTGCAGCAAACTTCAAGGAAGAAACTGTTATCTCAGTTTTACAGATAAATACTCTAGTGCTTGAAGGACTACAGTGACTTGCTTGGAGTCCCCTAGGTGATAAGAGGTGGCCTAGAATTATTATTAGAATCCATGTCTATCTGCTTTTCCTTAGGAGACCAGGAGTTAGAGAAATGGGGGCTGCACTTTAAATACAATAAAGGCAGTGTTTCCCTGGCAAGGAAAATGTGAATTCTCACATCCTTCTCTTGTGAGTGACCCCAAGCTAGGGGCTTCCAGCATTGAGGAGCGGCCAGTAGCCCACTGAACTGCTTTGACTCAAAGTGAGAAAGGCAAACTACTTTTCCCACATTGACTCCCAAATCTTTCATTTGGAGTAAGGTACTGCTCTGATAGAAAAGAGAAAGAACCAGAATAGAGAAGTGCTCTCTCTAGCACTTACCTGTTCATTTGAAATGCCTTTAGCAAAGTAGGTTACCTGCAAGTTTTTAAGGTGAAACATTCCTTTGCATTTTCTTTGCAAAGACAGCTTTTGAGAAAAGTCTCCTTTCAAACATTCCTTGACTTTGGTCAAAGAGCCAGGAACCTGGTATTAAAGATTTCAGCACTGTCAGAAGCTTCAGCCAATGAGAGGGCTCCTGTCATTCACACTGGGGCTTGCTCAATATTTCTTGTGTTCCTTGCTTTCACCCTGACAGCTTCTAAGTCTCAGGGGACTGGGGGATTTTTCTTTATCTTTTTATTTCCTCTCCAAAGTGTGTATATTTATGGGGAGACTACTGAGTGGGAGGGGGCAAGGAGAAGGTTGGGGAGAGTAGATAAAAGAAAAGAACAAAAGGTTGAACGATTTTTGTGCCTTTTTTGTTACTCTTCATGAAATCTTAAACAAAAATATTGGCAATTTGTTCAGCCTTTCCCCCTTTTGCTAATATTTAAAAGCATTCAATTAAGATTTTCTGATGCGTCCAATGAGTTAAACTGTCCTGTGATATTAGAAAAATATTACACATACAAATAAAATACGTCAAAGCATTAAAAAGCTATTACACACACTGAACATAAAATGGCAGAATAATGATGGATCCCGCCATGCAGGAAACATATTCAAAAATATTATCTTCCTGGTAATGAAATGCCATCCGTTTCATTTTAAGCTAAATACGTTAGACATATCAGTGGAGTCTGTGCTGACACAGCAGTGAGTTGAAATTGAAAATCTGAAATTATATATATGATTGGACACAGTGTTAAAGTAATTTATAGGAAAAACCACGAATGTGCTGGGTCTGCACCTTCTGGTGAACTCATTTTATAGAATCAGATAGAGGAAAACTCTACCATTTCTAATGTGCAGTTAGAATGGCAGCCTGCCAGGGCCCCGATATATTCAGTATGAAAAGGGAGAAGGACAGACAGAGACGGGGAGGCGGAGGGGCCGGGGAGGGGGCGGCAACAAGGGAAGGGGTGCAGGTGCCAGGGGTTGGGGGATGGAGGGAGACAGGGTGAAGCAGCCTGAGAGGCTTGCCTCGAATTACAGCAGTTCTGCATAAGCCATCAAGAAAACGGCGTTCGTTTTCATCGCTCCGACCTAATGGGATATAGCGACTGGAGGAGCTGTATTAACTATCAAGACAAGTGGGAGATAACAGGGAAACATGGGTAGGGGCAGGTTCCGGCGAGATGGTGGCGGTGCTCTGTGATGCCACTCGCTGCAGTGACAGTCAAGCTCTGGTGGGGACAGATCATCTGTCCCCAGAAGTTCAGGTGGCTTGTAGAGTCTGACAGGAAGGGAGGCGATGGCTGTCACTCACAGACCCACTCAAATCACCTGTCTGTCTGGTTGTCTGACTATCTCTCTGCCCTATTTTTTTTTTTTTTCTTTATCTTTTTCAACGTCGTGCCTGTTTGACCCACAAAGTGCAGTGGGAAGTAGGATAAGCCGGGGAGGAGGAGAACAACAAGGCCGCGCTTTTGTGTGGAGATGTGTGACAAATTGGTACCCTGATGTGCTTTTCGTCTTTCATTTATATCCATAATCCTGCTTGAAATGTGGATTATGTATTCATACCGGGGCTGGGCTCCTCCTGGAACGCCAGGGAGCCGCTGCTGTGAATTTTCATTTGGTGGCTGCACTGGCTGAGGCAGACGTGGTCTCGCTTCTCCAGAAGTGTCCCTTCGCACCTTCTCCAATGTTTGAAGAGAAGGAAGAAAGAGTTAGACATGAAAGAAAGAAGGAAGGATGTTTTTTATCCTATGGCAGACAAGTCACTCTAAGGAAGGAAGCCGGGCACAGGGAGACTGTTGATGCCCTCCAGTGAGTTGGAGATAAACATCACCACGCCTCTGGCTATCTTAGTCTCCCTCTTACTCAACAGCCTGGGGATTTTTAGAAGAGTAAAAGTAACAACATCAAAGATGTGTGTGTAGCACTTTTCTTTCTAAAAAGCACCAGGGGCGGTTGCTACTTATTTTAATAACGCCAGTTGGTGCTATTTGGGATGTGTTCTGTGGCAGGCACTGGGCTTTGCAGGGTTGCTGCATACACAGATTCATGACCTACGTTTTATGAGGAGGCCCGTTTTGGTGATGAGGAAACCGAGGCTTACAGAGGTCAGATGACCTTCTCCAAGGTTACGAAGACAATGAGGGCCCCAGGTACAAACTATAAATTCATCAAAGTCATGAGGAGGCGACAATTAGCAATCATTGTGGATGAATGGGAGGGTTAATGGCTTGCCAGTTCCTCGCTCAAGTGTCAAGGCAGCCTTTGCTGAACCCTCCAACTAGCTCAGCTGGCTCTTGTATTATCCAATGCCTTTCTTCATAGCACTTACCATGGGTTGTAATTTCTGTTTATGTGTGTTCTTATTATTGTCTGCCCTAGGCACTAAGTTCATGAACACAGCAACTATGTCTGTTTTGCTCACTACCATATCTCTAGGGCTTTGGACAATACCTGGCACTCAGCAGACACTCAATAATTGTTGGCTGTTTGGATAAATGAATGAATGGATGGATAGATGCATTTCCACTGATAGATCTGGGGACAGAGCCTGTCAGGTCATCCCCTAGAACACCTGTCATTTTTCAATTGTGACCACTGTAATGGTGGTCGTCTCCAGAAAGGAATCAATATTGATAAAGTCAGAGAATTAAAAAATTCCAGGCAGCCTAATGAGGCATCTAGTTTGATCTGCTATTCTGTCCAGTGCTGAATAACTCTTAGCTATTAAGGTTCTGCCTTGATTCATCCTCAGATTGGGGGCGAGACATACAGGATATCATAAGACCATCTGTTCCATTGCTTCATAGCAGCAGTGTGTAAAGGTATTTTGTATAAAGGATCTACTCCTGGTCTACTCCTGGAACTGTCATCCCACTGGTCTTTGCCTCTCTGGAGCTCCACACATCAGGCCTTTTTACACCTACATAGGCAGTCTTTCGAATGTGTGAAGACAACTATCGTGTTTTACACTTGCTTCTCTTTTGCAGGCTGTATCTACCAGTTCTTTCACCCTTTCTTTATATGAAAAGATTTCTGGGCCTAACGCCGTCCTGGTCATCCTGGACAATCAATGTCCCCTTTAAAATACTTAACACAATTAAAATATCAAACATCATAATCCAAATGTGATTGATTCTTTCTATGATTATTGCTTTCCAGCCTCTGAACATCCTAATATGATGCAGTCTTATATTATGTGAGTTTTCATAGAGGCCAGACCAGAGTGTTGAGCCATATTAAATTTATGGCCAGCTAAAAACTTATTTATTCATTCATTTAATGAATGTTTGTTAAGCCAATAGTATATACTAGTCACTGGGAAAACATTGGTAGTAAGATGAATGAGACATGATTCCTGCTGCCTGCTGAGGACCTGACAATCTGTTGGAGAATGCATGTGAGTTAACAATTATTATATTCTTCAATCATAGGATGCTTATTTAAAAATATTTGATCACTTTTAGAGCCATTGTGTATTTTACAACTGATATGCCATTTTAATACAGCATTTAATTTTGTACCCTATATATAAATCATTGGTATTTTAAAAACATAGTTTTCTGACTGAGAGAATGTGGCAATTTCCATTTTATAAATCTGTTTAATAGTAGCATGTGCCAGGGAAAGGTGTGATACAAAGGAGTGATGATTATCTCTGCTAGGGCTGGATAGAAAAAGTTTTACAGAAGAGAAAACAAATGTTTTTAGGCCTTGAGGAATGAGCCTTGGCTTACCACCCCCATAGTAAGAAGCTTACAGAGTAAGAGGGGAACGTGATTGCCAGGCTAGGCAGAGAAGTGAGTGATCATTTCCTGTGTGAGCAACGGGAATAAAACTGGGCCTCGCTGCTTAGAATGCCTCATGACAAAGACACCTCCCCATACATAGAAAGAACATGATAAATGTCTTAAGTACGTATTTGCTGTAAAGGTTTCCATCCTCTGAACATATATGATGCAGTCTTACATTATGTGAATTTTCATAGTGGCCAGACCAGAGTGTTGAACCATATTAAATTTATGGCCAGCTAAAACCTTATTTATTCACTTATTCAATGAATGTTTCTTAAGCCAATACTATATACTAATCACTGGACAAACACTGATAGTAGGATGAATGAGACATGATTCCTGCTGCCTGCTGAGGACCTGACGATCTATTGGAGAATGCATATGAGTTAACAATTAAAAAGAATTCAAAAGAAAACAGGCATTGATTTGGGGTTATAAAAAGTGAAATCTAGAAAGATGTCAGGAATCTGTATCCAAAGGCAGCATTTGTAATGTACCTTGAAATAAGGTACATCTTATTTCATCTTATTGGGATCTGAAACCTTAGGTTTCACTCTGGAATATGTGGGTGACTGGTTGATCCTCTCTTTAATCTCGGTGTTAGTTTGCTATAGATAAAACCAAATGGGATTATTGATATTTCTCTTTATCAAAAGCTAAAGAACTGTTGGAGGAGGACAGATGGGAGGAGGAAATCATCGTGTAAAGAATTTAGATTCTAGGTCTAATAAGCTCTTGCCTTGCACCATTTTCTTGTCGAATGGCTTCAGTTTAGGGTCCTGCTTTCGGTGTGTGTCTGTTTCCATGATTCCTAATTTGAACAGATTTTTCTTCCTGTTGTTAAGTGGGGTTTTCTCAGTATTGTTCGCACACAATTGCCTTTCTCCAGTGCAGAACTTCTCATTTACTGTGGTTGAATTTAGTCATATTAGCTTTGTCCAAACTTTTCATCCTGTCAGGGTATCTTTGGATCTTGAACTTTTCATTTAGCATAACACTTATTCCTCCCAATGTTTTGATGTTGAAAATTTTGTAAGGGTGTTTTGCATCTTTATCTAAATCATTGATGCCAAATTTCAACAAGGACAGAACCAAGGAAAGAACTCTGAAGCCGTCAGCTAGAGACACGGCTGGGGCATGACTCCATCCATGAATATGAGCGTTAGAGTGTGCGAATCCACCATTCAGTTCCCATCACGGAGTCCTTCTGAAGTGTTTTGCTGGCATCCAGACAAACTATATTCAGGACAAGTTTCTGAGCACCTTCACAATTCCATCAAGAGGGAAACTTAGAAATATGGCTGACAATTATTCTGTAAGATAAACCCTTTGCTCCTAGAAACCCTTTGCTCTTTCTGACCTCGTGCTGCCTCCCATATCAATTCCCTTCTGCTCAATCCCAACAACCTCAGTCACCCATCCTTTCCATGGCTCATCTTTGATGAAATGTGCCCACTGACCCTTCCTTGGCTGTCCAGAAAGCCATCCAGCACTCCAGGAGACAAGAGGGGAAGGTCTATCATGGAAAGGCAAAATCCAATTTCTATTTTAGCTGTGCTTTTCCTTACTGAAATCACTAGTTTCATTCTTCATATTTTATGGACTGAATTGTGTCTCCCTTAAGCCCAATTCCTATGTTGAATCCCTAACTCCCAATGTGACTGTATTTGGAAATAGGGCCTTTCAGGAGGTAAAGTTAAATGAGGTTGTAGGCTATGACCTTAATCCGATACGACTAGTGCCCTTATAAGAAGAGGGAGAGACACCAGGGATACACATGCACAGAAGAAAGGCTGTGTGAGAACACAGCAAGAAGATGGTCACCTGCAAGCTGGGAACAGCCTCAGGAGAAACAAAACATGTAAACACCTTGATCTTGGACTTCCAGCTGCCAGAACTGTGAGAAAACAAATGTCTTTTGTTTAACCCACCCACTCGGTGGTACTTTATTATGGCAGTCCTAGCAGATATATTACTGTTTAAGTGCTAAGTACTATATTTCCTCCCTCTATGAAACTAATCTTGGTTTAAAAACAGCTTTGTTTATTGAAAGGGGGAGGAGAAAAATCACCATTACTATACACTTTTTAAAGGACATATCTTAGGCAGGGCGCTGTGGTTCATGCCCGTAATCCTGGCACTCTGAGAGCCCAAGGCAGGAGGATTTCTTGAGGTCAAGACGTTGAGACCAGCCTGAGCAAGAGAAAATCCTTATCTCTACAAAAAATAGAAAAGTTATCTAGGTGTGGCGGTGCACGCCTATAGTCCCAGCTACTTGGGAGGCTGAGGCAGGAGAATCACTTGAGTCCAGGAGTTTGAGGTTGTAGTGAGCTATGATGATGCCACTGCACTCTAGACTGGGTGACAGAGTGAGACTCTGTCTTAAAAAAAAAAAGACATACCTTAACTGCAAAAACATTTAAATCTGAAAAAGCCTACTTACTGCCTCTGCATTTGTGCATACTCACAAGCATACTTCATACTTGGGGATAGTTTGATTCAGAGAAATGGAGTGTTAAGAAGGCTCTCATTTTTTTTTTCAACATCTGATATTTAGTGTGGCATTAATTAGAGTGGGTCTCTCCCTAGTTGGCAATCACCAACCAGGCAGGCAGATCATTAAAAGTTGCTGAGTGTCTCAATAGATTTACATCTTGTATATCACCTCTGAATGATCACCTCTTTCTACCCTAAATGACAAAGTCTATGAGAAGACATATAGGTAAAAGGAAATAGTATTCCTTTCTGGTTTCCAGAAACATATTTTCTTCTGAAGTTAAAGGATCTTAGCGAGCACTGTAGCTTTACTTGCTGCAGAGATCTCCTTGGATCTCTGCTATTACTCTCTAAAACCATGGGCCTCTTTCTCTTTTAGACATCTCACCAAGGGCAAGTTTTGGGGTTAGATGGTACAGTTTTCCATTACTTCCATGACAAATTTCCACAAACTTAGCAGCTTAAAACAAAACCCAGTTCTTATCTCACAGGGGAGGAATTGATTTAAAAGCTATACATTGGGTCCCTACAGTGTGTCAGACAGAAGTAAATCACAGTAAATGAATCAGAGCACCTATTCTTTAAGCTTTCATTGCAATGGGAGGAGACATATTAAAAAACAAGTAAGCACAATTACAATTTTTTTGAATGTTAGGAAAGAAAAAAATCATTCAAGTGTGAGAAAGAATCACACTGGAATTTAGGTAACATAAAGGCTTTTTTACGGAAGGGGTGTTTCAGCTGAGGTGAGAAGTAGGAGAAGGAGCTAGTCCTGTTTGAGTGTGGACTAGAGCTTGCCAGGAAGTAACACATGCTTGACGTCTATTAGTTCACTTAACCCTTTCAACAGTTGTATGTGATAGGCACTATGATTATTCCTATTTTTGAAAGCAGTTAAAAAATTTTAGGTCCAAATAATTTACATTTAACCTTTGAACAACGTGGAGGTTAGGGGAACTGACTCCCGGCACAGTTGAAAATTCAGGTATAACTTTTGACTCCTCCAAAACCTAAGTATTAATACTGACAGTCTACTATTGACCAGAAGCCTTACCAATAGCATAAACCATTGATTAACACATACTTTGTGTGCTACATGTATTTTATACTGTATTCTTACAATGAAGTAAGCTAGAGAAAAGAAAATGTTATTAAGAAAATTACAAGGAAAATACATTTGCTATTCATTAAGTGGTAGGTCATCATTAAGGTTTTCATCCTCGTCCTCTTCACATTGAGTAGGCTGAGGAGGAGGAAAAGGAGAGGTTGGTTTTGCTGTCTCAGGGGGGCAGAGGCAGAAGAAAATCTGCGTCTAAGTGGAACCACACAGTACAAAGGGTTAATTATATTTGGGAAGTGATCCCAGGAGGCACTGTAAGTGAGTGGAGACATGACACAAGGAAGGGAAGAAAACAAACTGGGGGTACACTGGTGAGAGATGACTGCTGTGGGAAGCCCCCCGCCCCAGAGATGCTAACTTTTTAAGTGAAACCTAAACATTAAAATTGTATGCTTTGTGTATGATAAAAATAAACCTTTGTTTAAGCTATAGTAAACCAAGTGATTTTGCTTCTTGAAATGGAGCACGTTTCTAGCTGAAATAATTCTATGCAAATATGTGGCCACACAAATAAGCAATTAGTGTTGAATCAATAAAGTGATAGAGGGATGTGCCCACCTCTTGCCAAGACCATCCTATCAATGCCCTCTCTGCTGTCCAGACCTTTAGTCTTTTCCTTTCTAGTCTATGTCGCATGCAAACCCCAGAGGGATCTTTTTTTTTTTTTTTTTTTAACTCACAGAC
Source organism: Mirza zaza (assembly GCA_008750895.1). Classification (NCBI taxonomy): domain Eukaryota; kingdom Metazoa; phylum Chordata; class Mammalia; order Primates; family Cheirogaleidae; genus Mirza; species Mirza zaza. The sequence continues at coordinate 60,718 of VSMD01099096.1, forward strand.
CTGACTCTATTCCTGTCTTGCTCTGGGAAAGCTCATCTGAAAAAATCCTTGCCTGGGGTACTCTCCCTCTTTATCTGGTAAACTCCTACTCATCTTCAGGACCTGTCTCCTGTGGCACTTCCTTGCAAAGCCTTTTCTAAGAATCTCCCCACATCCTAGGGCAGACATCTTAGGTCCCTCTTCTGGGCCCCAGAACATCATTCATTTTGAAAAGTTGACCAGGTGATTCTAACATGTAGCCACAGGTAAGAACTGATAGATGTTAAGAGGATAGAAGAAGATGCTTAGCAAAGGGAAGGAGGAGTCCATGAAGTGTCAAATCCTGTTATAGAATAAGAAAGTGGAAGAGACCAAACAGAAGGTGAGGCAGAACCCAGTTAAGGATGACATCCTCACTGGCAAAGGAAAAGGGTAAGGAGAGCTTCTTCTCTGAGTATGTTCTGTTTGGGATGCTTCTAAAAAGATCCTGGATGACGCAGACCACTTGAGCAACAAAGAAGACAGAAAATATTTCTGAAAGGAAAAGGAGGAATGAATGAGTCAAGTTCATTGTTTAGGCAAGACATGAAGCATGAAAAAGAAAACAGATTAAAATAGGTTGTTTCTGGGTGAAAGTTTTGCTTAATTGAGGATTGAGAGTTGAATAGCATGAACTGGTAACTTGGATTTTTTTTTTTTTTTTAACATTTAGAACTCATTTGGGAATAATTGCAAAGATAAATGGCGCACACTATGACCAAGATTCTATGGTGACACTGCCATGCAGAATTAGGATGAATGGGGTGTTTGTTTCTATGGAGGACATGGTTACTGCTCACCGAATACCCTCATGGGCTGCTCATTTTCCAGCCCCTTTGCATTAGGTGAAGCCATGAGCAAGTTTTGGCCATTAGCTGTGAGTGCAAGAGTACTGTTTATTTCTGGGTGTGACATGAAACCATCCAACTCCCTCTTTTCCTGCACAGTGAGAAATGGAGCTTCCCTTTCTTAAGACGCTAGAGTGGAGCCAGCCCCTTCCTTCCACCCATATAGAGATAGCATAAGTGAGAAATAAACATTTGTTGTGTCAAGCCACTAAGGTTTATGGGTTATTAATAGGGTTTATTGATATAGATAACTTAGCTTATGCTGAAGAACCCAGTTCTTGTTCTGTGTAAGAGAAAAAAATCATGACGGAAGAAGACAATATGGTTTGATAAAATGGGATTGAACTTTACAGCTTTTCTAAATAAGATCTTGGCAAGAACCAAATAGTTTTAGACCTGGAGCACAGTTGTTAAGAGGAATTATGATCCAGGAGACCGAACACTTGGCTGGGTTTCTTTAACACCCATTTCCATCTCCCTGCAATGAGGAAGGAGATATTAAAGTCTATCATGTAGCAATTGATGTCTATTACAAAGTCAAGTATTTGTAGGATCCTTGAACCAATCACTAAATACATTCATTAAGTGCTTACTGTGTGCCGATCGATGAAGTAGGTATTAAGGAAAGATGTAAAAACATTACAAGGCATGATATTATTCCTAATCTTGAGTGTTTTTCAATTCAGAAAGGCAGAATTGATACCTGCAGATGGAGCTAGGATGGGGGTGGTGGGATGTAACTGAAAAGATTCATCAGAAGATGTGAATTTTAAAGTCAGATTTTGAATGTCTAAAGGGCATAAAAACCCAGGGGGGAGTGAAATATGCAAAGAAAGTTCAGAATTAAGGATAAATGACATTGGGGACTTTAAAAAAATTTTACAAGTCAAGACACATAAATAAGTGTTTAACATGATCACATTTTATAACAACATTGATCACCAGGTTTTCAAGATGGAAAAAAATACATTTATTACTTCTTTATGAAGTTAATACGAACCTGATATTAAGGAATATACACTAATCTTTAATTCAATATGTGAGAATAGAATTCATATGTTGAAAAAAATCCCTTCCCAGACATTATAATGAAATTATAGAGTACTTGCTATATTTATTTCCCACTTTTTGACTTATAGTTTTTGATAGACATAATAGAATTATTAAAATTCAATAATTAATATATAGTATAATTTTTTTCCATAATATTATAAAACACTAAAAAATTGTTTGAATTTTTCCCCAAAATGTGACTATGAAATGAGAAAGTTTAATGCAGCACTTCTAAATTAATCCTTATCCTGCTCATGACCACAAAGTGAAGTATGCCTTAATTCCTTATAGTACTTGTTTTACAAGACTACTATTGGTAGATGGTTTAGGCTAAGAACTATATTATTAGACGTATGCATTCTTAGTGGCGGCAACATATTATTATATTTAAAATTATTTTTTCTTTAAGAGCTTATTGTTCAAGATTCTGGCATTGCTTTTAAGGGACTTCAAATATATTATTGGTCAAAAGAGTATTCTTTAAAATTTACAGTTGGGGTATACACAAGTATCTATTAATGTCAGGCTAATTAAACCCCCAAAATAAATATATACAAGGAGTAACAGTAAATGTATAGATATTATTCAGAACCCTCATTTTAATTGCTGTATTGTTTGATTTTATATATCTACCATAATTTAAATTCCTCACACTATAAAAACCAGTATAGTAAAGAATATACCACCACAAATCTCTTCTGAAATATATATTTACATGTATATGTATATTTATTTTTATATGCTACACACATGCAAGCACACAAACACATATATAAAGAGAAAAACATCAGAATGCTAACAGTGGCTAGTTTTTTGGGGAAGGAACTATCCTTTATATATTTTTTCTTTTCTCTAGTAGTTAGGATTTTACAACCTCTCTATGAACAGGAATGTGTGTGTGTATATATAAAAGTTTATTTATCATTTTTCATTCCCTCTGTTTTCTTACCATAAATATATAAAACATTAAAGACCATTTTAAAAAGTAAAATCCCATAATCTTATCACCATAACACCATTATTATAATTTTTATAGTATTGCTTTCCATTTACCATCCTACTGCATGTATATTTGACAGCAATGTTATAAAATTGCATTTGTAAGTTTTTGAAAAAGTAATATATCCATACAGTACAAAATTCAAAAAGATATAAAGTATTTATAATAAGAAGTATATGTATACAACATAATTTTTAAAAACATACTTGTTACATTCTTCTGCCTCGCAATATAAGGCTGCCACATTCTTTTTAATGGCAGCTTTGTTTTATCAAATTCCCTCTTGAGTGTTTGAGTTGTTTCTAACTTTTGTTAATAATAATAATGTAGTAAATATTCTAGTACATATGTCATCTTGCACATTTGTGACTATAGCTGTAGCATAATTTCTTGGATGTGAACTCTCTAAGTCTCAATCTGTATTTCAAAAGTTCTGGTAGATATTGCTAAATTGTCCTCCATGGAGGTTGTACCATCTTACACTCTCACAAAGCAATTGTGAGGGAGTCAGTTTCTCCACATTCTTGTAAACACTTTGTGTTATCAAACTTTGATCTTTCAATGTTGAAAGATTAAAGGTTATGTCTATTTTTTTATGTGCACTCATATGATTATGTGTATGTTTTCATGTCTATGTATATTATTATGAATGAAGTTTAGCATCTTGTCCTCCTTTTAAAAGAGACTTTTATTTCCTTTTCTGTGAGAACTGTTGTTAATTTTCACCATTTTTCTATTGATTTATTTGTCTTTATCTTATTGATTGTAGGAACTCTATTCATATTATGCCTGGTTACATGCTTCTCTTTCTTTCTCTCTCTATTCTCTCTATAATTAGAGATGACAGATATAGATATCCCTTTTCTGAAATATTTTCAGAAATAGATTAGTATTTTTGTAAAAATATTTATAACTGATGAATTGTAAATATTTTTCCAAGTTTGTGGTTTATCTTTTAACATTGTAAAATGACTTTTTTTTTTACCATGTAGAAATATCTGTTTTATATTTTAAAATTTATCAATATTATCTTTTATGGATTTTAGGTTTGGTATTATACTTAAAAAGGTTTGTTCCAACTCTGAGATTAAAAAATATTTATTGTGTTTGTATTTAATTTTAAAAATTTGCAATGTCGATAATTCTAGAATTTATTTTGAAGTAAGATATGAGGAATAAATCTAACTTACTTTATTTTTCCAGATGGCTACCTAATTTTCAAATACCATTGATTATTAGTCTTTTGTCTATGGGTACATAATTCGACTTTCAATACCATGCAAAGTGTTTACAATAACAAAAAATGAGATAAAAATGTTTAGAAAATTTGCAGTAACTGTATTTTAATCCCTGGAAGAATAACTCAATAATTGATTCTAAGATAATTTTTAAAACAATGCACATTAATTTAAGATAAAGAGAACTGATTTAAAAATTGAAAGTGAATATAAAGTATAATCAAGGAGCATTTTATCTGTATTTTCCAAGCACTGTTCCGCTGACTTATGCTGGGCTAGTTATATAAGAATCACTTGGACAATGTCTACCCAAGTCTCTAGGGTAGGCTCCAAGCATTTACATTTTAAAAAAATGTTCCCCAGATGATTTTTATAGTACACGTGTGTTTTGAAACTATTAGTTCACATAGTCATAGAATTTTGTTTATTCTGTTTCTATTCTGCTACTTATATAATATCCAGGATATTCCTTAGGAAAAAAGTGTCAGATTTATGTAATTTGGGACTCAAGTTTGTATTCATGTCTAGTGTCCATTTCTCAAAAGCAAAGGAATTTCCATTTCTACCATCCTCTGAAAAGCATAGCTGGCAATATGCCTTCACAGGTGCTTTTATTCCCTTCTGTCTCATGCCCTGTTCATTCTGCCGAGGCTGGGCTTGTGTCCAGTCCTCTCTAACAACCTCCATCTTCCTCTTCAGCACCTTCCTTGGACAGTGGCCAAGAGGAAAATCCTGCTCAGCTGCTCCCTTTTCCCACCAAAACCTGAAGATGAGCAAGTACTAAATAAGAAATTGCCAATTTTTACTACAAAAGCCTGTGAACTATATATTCCCCTGTGTTTGAAATGATTTAATAAATAAAAAAGCAGAGTTTATATATGCCATTACTTCATATTTCCATTATTTTAACCTAAAGATAAGATATATAATCTTCTAATCAGAACTTCATCCCCTCTGTGTTGATAAGAGGATTTCATAAAATCACGATAGCTGATTGGTCCACCCAATTGATCATACCATACAATTCACATCTTTTGTTTTCCAACTTTCTAGCACTCTTCCCTCTTTCTATAAAATGCCAGGATTGTATACCTTTGTGCCTTTGAACTTGCTCTTTTCCCTTCCCAATATACTATGCCTAACCCCTATTTTGATCATGATGAAATAGCTATTTGGAAACAAATAATTCTGCAATAATATTGACTATTTATGCTGTTTATTTGTTTTATATATCTTTTCATTCACTAGGATATGAGTAGGATTTGCCCTGGCAATTGGCAAAGAAGTGCCACTTGATGAAATGTGGTGAAAATTGGAGCTCTAGGGTAGGAGTGGTTCACATCCAAAAGTAAAGTACATCTTCTTTAATGGTGAAGGAGGAGCCTGTTACGCTTCACATGTGCACCACACTTGGGTTTAACCTAAGCTTTTCCATACCACTGATACGGAAAATTTCGGCATCCCTGTGGCTGCACATCTCCATGGGCCAGCGCTGCACATGTGGCCAGTTGGAGGGCAAGCTGCTGGGGCTAAGGGGCCTGGCAGAGAGCCGCCTGGCCCTGTGTGCTGGAAAGCGGCCGGGCCCACGTGCTGCTGCCTGTTTATGACCATGCTGCTTGTGTGATCCTGATTGGGTAATTTTTGAATCCCACTATTTTTGATTGGATGTTAAAGCTTGTTGTTGATTGGATGTTAAAGCTTGATATTGATTGGATGTTAAAGCTTATAGTTGATTAGACGCTTTTTAAGCCCTACCAAGAGTATAAAAGCAGGAGGAGAACAAGGAAGAGGGTCAGAAGATCAGTATATAGGAAGAGAGCTGTAACACTAGGTGTGCTGAGCCTGCTGTGGAAGAATAAAGGCTATTCTCCAACTCTTTGTGTGCCGCTCAGTTCTTTCCCTGGTCAAGAGCTATAACGCTAGCTGTACACTTGCTGCAACACTCCCAAACTCATAAATTAATATAAAAGTGGTCTCAGGCTGGTGATATTCCTAGAATACCAGCAAGAAATAAATGCAAACACATTTGGAGGGTATTTTCACAACCCAGGCGACAGGAAAAAAAATTCCCATTTAAGACAAACCTATCATAAAAAGCATCAAGAATAATTTATCATGAGTTACAGTCAGCAGAAAAAAATAGTTTAGCATGCCAAATCCTGAGATAAAATAATACTAAAAAGCTATATATTTAGTATTTTTAAATGTTTAACAAAGAAAAAAAAGGACAGAGAAATATAAAAAAGTGCTCCAAATGATGCCAAGGCAGGTTTGAAAAAAAGAAATTAAATTGAACTTCTGGAAATGAAAAAAAATATGAGAATTTGAAATTAAAATTCAATAGAGAAGTTAAATATCCATTTAGACTCAGGAGAAGAGAAAATTTGCACCTTAGAAGACACATATAAAGAAAATACCCATGTTTCAGCACAATGAGATAAAGAGAGGTGAGAGATATGAGAGTAGAATTATGTATTCTATATTCTCTTAAATGAGTTTGAGAAAACCACAGACAGAAGAAGGGTATGCAGATTAGATTTTTTTTAAACTGCTAGATTAACTAAATCTTCATTTCTAAAGTATCTGAATGCTCAGTGATACTGACTTAAATTTTTTTTCTAGTTGCTGTTCTGTTGGACATAGATATATTCAGAGGTTTCCTAGAGAAGTCCTGGGTTACAGACATACACTCTGTTGCCTCATTGTGTAGAGGCAACCCAATTTCCCCTTGATTGTTAGAATGTCATTCTAGCCAATACAGAAACCCCATTCTGTAAGGGGCTTCTTTTTAGAACCACTGCTGATACCAAGTATTCACTCAATAGTAGTGGAAGGAAGAAAGAAAAATGAATAAAACTTGATTATTTGATACAAGGCATGAAAGGATACAACTTGTGAGAAGCATGACAAATTAAAAGTACAAAATAATCCAAATATATCTTAAGTATCTGATGTATAAATTTTACCAGTTTAAAGTAGAGATCTTCTGATTTAGGTTATTTCAAAGAGACACACCTAAAGGTTGTCAGTAGAGGTAAGGAAATAATATGTGTCTAATATTGACTAGAAAAACTGGATCTAGTTATATGTATCATCTTTACTAAGTAGAGAATGATTACATAATGAAACAACTCATCAGGAAGCTATAACAATCCAGATTCTGTAAGTACCTCAGAACATAGCCTCAGTATACAAAGCAAAAATTGGCACAGTTTCACAAGGGTATTATCAAATCTTAAGTCACAGAATGAGATTTAACATACTGCTCTCAGTAATCAATAGATTAAGCACACAGAAATTAATAAGGAGGGGCAGAACAAAGTAATAGCTAGATCAATCAAATAGATATATATAGAATTAATTTCCTAAAATTAGATAAATACATACTATTAGGAAAATATGACAGAACAAAGATGAATATTAAAAATATAAGAGATAATAAATTAGAAGACAGTACAATATCCAAATGATGGTCCTCTCCTCTCCTCTCCTCTCCTCTCCTCTCCTCTCCTCTCTACAAAGGGGAGGGAAAAGCAGATCAATATTATCAATCAAAAGATTAAACAATTTTCTCAAACTGAAGGTCATGGGTTTCAAAGTACAAAAGAAATAAGTAAGCATAATAGATAAAAAGAGACCCATAGTAACACATATCACTGTGAAATGTCAGTGCAGGGGGGCCAGACTGATGATTGTCAAGGTTCCAGGAAAAAAAATGATAATGTACAAAAGATGAGTAATAATTGGCTTTTAATTTATCAACATCAAAACCAAAAGGTAGAAAACAATGGAGTAATATTTCAAAATGCTGAAGAAAAATAATTGTCTTCCCAGAATCCTGTGCTCAGGTATACTATTTTATTTTTACACATTCTTTCTTTAAAATCTCATACAGAAGATACTTCAAAGAATGAGGAATAAACCAGGAATGAAAGCAGAGGATAAAACTGAAATAATAAAGACATGGGATATGGCATATAGAAGATCCATCACAGGAGAAATGTAAAGGGAATATCTAGCATGATGGTGAAGATGGATTCTAAGATAATAGCTGTGCATCAGGTATGCTGGGCAACTATCCAGGTTGGAGCAGGTCAGAGGGTGTGGGAGAGACTTCTTCAGGAAGGTAAAGTTGATAAACTACTGGATATATCTGATAATCTTGAAAGGAGTTTTAGACAGTTAGTGATGAGTTTGGTCTTGAATTAATTGTAAATTCATAGAAAACTTAGCAAATAAAAACAAGACAATATATGCTTTGAAAATTAAGTTATTAGCAAAGGGAAAATAATCATAGTTTACTACATGGTTCAGCTGCGAATAGTGTTTGCATAGTTGTAATAATATAAACAGAATATTTATCTAAGTAAAATTAGTATATAGTTCTATTAGGATGGATGATAGAAAGAAGGAGGAGAATATGTGTGTGGTGAGAGCTGGGAGCAAAAGGTGATCATTCAGTAGAAACTCAATAGAAAATTAAAACTGAAAAATCAAAAGGTAGCATTGCAAGCTAGTTATTTAGAAACACAGAAATAGGTACTGAAAGAATCCGTTAAAAGATATAAAAGTCACTGCCTTTGTGGATGAAGAAACGGTAAGGAGCATACTGTGTTTCACAAGTAAATAGAGTCATTTGATTCTTTAAAACATGTTCATCTATAACTTCAATAGAAATAATACCTATTTTAAAATGAAAATTAGTGAGATTTATCTCAATAACAACTTAAAGGAAAAAATCAGCCAATAAATATAAGACACACATGTAATTGATTTTCAACCTTTACCCATGAAAATATTTCTTAGCAAACTTTCTTAATCTGGTAAACGGTAATTTAAAAAGCTGTAGCAAATTTTATATTTCATAATGATAGGACAAAAGCAATATTTTCAAAGCTGGGAACAAGTCAGAGATTCTAACTGTCAAAAGCTCTTTTTAGTATAGCACAGGAGATCATAGATAGCACCATAAGACAAAGCATGAGAATGGGAAAGGAAGAAACATATATATCATTATTTGCAGACAATATCATCTACCTAGAAAAATCGTTGCAAATCTATAGATAGACTTTTCAGCTAATCGGGGAATTCAGCAAAGCTGCTGGATACACTATCCATGCATAGACATGAAGAGTTTGCCTATACAAAAGGAACAATTAGAACATATAATGAAAATATTAAGAATAGCACGATATTTGAAGATACCTAGAAACAAATATGCAAACATGATTCTGAAGACATTTATGGAAACCCTTTTTAAGCTTTATTAAAGAGCATATAAGAAGGCTTAAATAAGTGGGCAGATTTATCATGCTACCAGGTGGAAGACTTGAGGTTATAATTATAGCAACTGGCCTTAAATCTATAATTTCTATGCAAAAACTATAAAAATTTTATAGATTATTTTCATACAATTTAAACTGATCTTAAAATTTATATTGCAGAATAAAGAGAAGAACCATGGCATTTTTGAACAAAAAACGTAGGAATATTCAATCTAACATTTATAAAGACTTATTATAAACCTATAGTAATTAAAACAGTAGGATTTGAGCATAGAAATACTCAATGTTATAGAATAAAAAGCTGAAAATAGACATATGGGTATATATGGCACAAGACACATTAGAAATTTATGAGTCTAAGCACTCCATAAATGGGGGTGCATCAACCAGCTATTCATATAGAATAAAATGGATCCCTACTGCACATCATGCACAAAATAAATTCCAGGTGGATTAAAGGCCACAAATATGAAAAACAAAATTAAAATAAAATGAAGTAGAAATATGTTTGTGATGTTGAGACAGAGAAAGATTCTGAAGACCAAAAATGAAAAAACATAAGAGAAAAGATTGACAGATTTGACTACATTAAAATAAGTCTTTTTATTGAAAGAAGCTACAAGTCAATTCAAAAAGAAAGATACATACTAGAAAAAGATATGTGCAATGTGTACAAATAACAAAAATTCAGTATCTGGACTGTGAAACAAACCCCTATAAATAACTTGTAAAAAACATGCAAAAAATAAGAACAGGAAATACACAGACTAGGGAACCCAAATGGCTACTAATTTTATAACAATATGTGTGACTTCTTTAGTACTGTGGGAAATACAGAGTAATAAACTAGGTGTTGCCACTCTAATCCCTCACTTTTTCAAAAAATTACAGTCTCCCTCATCAATTCTTGGTCAGGTCATAGGGAAATATTAATTCATTATTTGTGAGTGGGAGTGAAATTGTCATAACCACTGAGGTAGTAATTTGGCAATACCTAGTAAATCATACTTGCAATCAAACATCTAGGAAGATATCATAGAGCAGTGGCTCTCAAAAAGTGGTCCCCAAACCAGCATCACCTGGGAACTTGTTAAAAATTCAGAAATTTGAACCCCACTTCAGACCTACTGATTCATAAACTCTAGGTGTATTGGCCAGCAATCTGTGTTTGAAGGAGCTCTCCAAGTGATTCTGACCATGTTAAAGTTTGAGAACCATTGCCCTAGCATAGAGAAACTCTTTGCAAATGCTTATAGGAAATATGTTCATATGATTTATGCAGCATTGTTTGCTATAGAGAAAAAAATTGGGAAAACAGTTTTTACTCATGCAATAGTATATTATGGAGGACTTAAAGTTAATGAATTAGGTCTTAATGTATCAACAGGGATAATTCTCAAATGCAATGTAGAGTGAAATATACTAATGACAAACATACAAGTAGAACAGTGGTTCTCAACTGGAGGTAATTTTACCGCCCCCCCCCAGGAGACATTTGGCAATGTCTGGAAGCATTTTTGATTGTCAAAATTTGGGGAGGAGTGCTATTGGCATCTAGTGAGTAGAAGCCAGAAATGCAGCCGAACATTCTATAATATAAAGGACAGTCCCCTACAAAGCAAGGAATTATCTGGCCTGGGAGAGGCTCAATAATACCCCCCATCCCCGAAAAATGTCACATGCTCATCTCTAGAACCTGTGAATGTTACTTTCTGTTAAATTAAAGAAGCAAGAGGCCATTAGCCTAAGGCTGTGTGTTACTTTGAGTTCCTATGTAACAAACTGCAATCTAACTTAGTCTGCAAACAAACCAAAGCCTAATTTATGAGTATGTTTTTTGCAATAAATAGTCAATCTCCAGCCAATCACAGGCAGCCACCTAATCATACCATGCCCAAAGAAGGCAAATGCCTCATCACACCATGTGCAAATAGGGCAGAGGCCTACCTGTAGCCAATCAGCTAAGTGATTTCTCTACTTTGTTTCCATGTTTGGTCTATAAAAGCTCACTGCTCACACAGCTGGATGGAGCTCTGTGAACATTTTCTCATTCTGAGTGCTGCCTGATTCATGAATAGTTCTTTGCTCAAATAAACTATGTTAAATTTATTGTATCTAAAGCTTTTTTTTTTTTTTTTAAATATAATTCTATGGCAAAAGGGACTTTGAAGATGTGATTAAGTCAAGGATTGTGACACGGGCAGATTATTCTAGATGATACTGGTGGGCTATAAGTAAATGTGATCACAAGGCCCTTATGAGAGAGCAATATGAAATTCAAAGAAGAGAGAAGGAGACTTTACACTGGAACAGGGGGAGAAATGGCCATCAGATGAGGGTCCACAAGTCAAGTAATATGGACAGCCATTACAACTTGGAAGAGGTAGGAAATGGGTTCTCTCCTAGGGCCTGGAGAGAAAACCAGCTTTGTTGACACATTGATTTTAGCCCTGTAAGACTCATTTCAAACTTCTAAAATCTAGAACTAAAGACAATAAATTGTGTTGTTTCAAGCCACTATTTCTGTGGTAATTTGTTATAGCAGAAATAGGATACTTTTTTCGAGAAGATGGCGGATGAGAAACACCGCCAGACAGAGTGTCTCTGAAGAAAAGACAGATTCTAGCAGAAATTGGAAGAAAGAAGCAAGAAGACGAGCCTGCATCAGATGAGGGTCGGCGGGAGGAGTACCTGAGACCACGGGAGACTCCACGGGAGGAGGTCGCGGAGGAGAGCTGGAGGCTGGGACCCCCGGAGCAGCCCGGAGACCAGCGGGAAGGGGAGGTGGATCTGCCGTTTCCCCTCCCCTGCATCCCGGACTGCTGGTGGGCTCCCAGCAAGCGGAGGGACCTGCGGACACCAGCCCAGCGACGACTGCCGCCAGTGAGCGGTAAGCCAGTAGCGGACGCGGCGCCAGGCTCCCAACTCCCTCGGGCACCTCTGTGTGCACAGACCCGAGCCACGCGGCAGACGCCATATTGCCTCCTCCTCCCCTCCCCCGACCCTACCCGCGGCTGCCCAGAGAGACAGAGAGACAATATAGCCACCAGCCAGAGGCACCTACAGGGAACGGGACCTTCCCTTTTGGGGCCCTGTAATAGCTGACTAAGGGGAACTCAGACTGTGAGCTCTCTGCCCGCCAGCCCTCCCAGGTGCTGCTGGCACAGTGATCCCAGGAGAATGGGGCAGAGCCTGAGGTTGAGAGACATAGACCCAGCTTGGGCTCCCTGTGGGTGAATTGGGACAGGCACTTGTCTCCCTGGTGGGGACAAAGTTTGAACTCTGGGACCCAGAGGTCAGACCTGCAGACCACATCCCGTGCACCGAGGACTCGCATTGCCCAGGGCACAGAAGGGATATACGTGAACAGCCTGCTGAGGTGTGTGTGCCGTCAGGGGCAGATCAGCATCCTAGAGGGCAACCCTCCCCCCAAAGGGAGGCTGTGCGCCCAGCCCAGGTGGCGTTCCTGCGCAGGGAACCTCCTGGCCAGCATCACAGCCAGGGGAGGCCTGGTGGCGTGTTGTCTGGCCTGCTGACAGAGGCCCAGGAGTAGCCGCGGAGTTGGGGATGGTGGAAAGAGGCCAGGCCCGCTCCAGACTGCTGGTCTCGGACATCCCCGCCCCACACGCAGACTCTCTGACTGAGCGGGGCCATTCCAGCTCCTCCCTGTCAGCTTTGCCTGGAAGCAGAGAACAGAACTTTGACCCCTGCTGACGACATTGGTGGCGCCTGAGGGTGGGCTTACCCAACTCAGCTCCGCCCAGACTCTCTCCCAGACCAGCCCTCACTAAAGGGGAGAAAAGGACACACCTGGAAGTCCCAGGGCCCCACCCACCACCTGAGGCACTAGAGTTCTCTCTTCAGGAACAAGAGCTGATAACAGGACACAAAAACAACAGCGTAGCGTGTTCCTCCAAGCAAGCGCCACCTACTGACAGAGAGAGCATCATGCACACCCTTTTCACGACACCTACTGACTCATTATACAGGGAGTGGTCGAATCTCACCCACAGACACCACCTACCAGCTCAGAAACTAAACAAGGTGTGTGAATACCCAAACAAAAACCTAAAGAAAAGAAACAACAACTGATCGACATGGGAAGAAATCAGCGAAGGAACTCCGGAAATATGAAGAACCAATCGGAAAACACACCCCCAAAGAGGAGCCCCAGCCCCCTAGAAATGGACACCAACCAAAATCAGGCAACCAAAATGACAGAAGAGGAATTTCGTATGTGGATCATAAGAACACTCACTGACCTGCAAGAACAACTCAATAACCAGCATAAAGAAACCACAAAAAGCCTCCAGGATCTAGAAAAAAAGTTCAATAAAGAAATAGACATAATGAAGAAAAGTTTAACCGAACTCCTGGAAATGAAGAATCAAGTCAGGGAACTACAGAATACAGTGGAAAGTCTCAAGAACAGGGTAGACCAAACAGAAGAAAGAATCTCAGAGATTGAAGA
>VSMD01099097.1:0-65465 GCA_008750895.1 Mirza zaza
TTTATTTTGTACATATCACAAACTGCCTATGTCATCTGACTATAAGCTCTTTGAAGACAGTGACATAACTTGTTCAACTTTGTATTTCGCATAGTACTTTTGAATGCTTTAGGGTGCTAGTACTAAATATACTTGCTACATATTCAGTGAATGTGTTGGCTTGCTTTGGGAGAAAGGATAAGAGAAAGCCTCCCCAAGTCCAAGAAAAAGAACACAAGCCCTTACCTAGTAGCGAGGAGCTAACTCATATACTTGCTGGCTGGAATCTGCCGCATTCATTCATTCATTTTGAGATATGGGTTCTGACCAAAATTAGTGATATGTATTATTTTATGATCCATGTATTGCATACCAGAACCAGAGGTTTTTTGTTTTGTTTCTGCCCTGGTGGTCTGCTCTAAATTACTGGCAGCAGTATTCTAAGCGAAGTGCACTGCTCTTTTCAGACATCTCCAAGATGCCCAAACCTATTTATGTTTTTTGCTCACAGTCTAAAGGATATCTTAGTAAAGCTGTTTATTCAGTAGTGCTTCACTTTGAGGAACTACGTTTTGAGGTCAGCCTATTGAGAAAGATTTCCTAATATCTCTTTTCACGTGGGTTGCCTATCTCCTAGGCCCCATTTCCTGTTCTCCTTAAGCGCAGTTGTTGACTGTGACTGTGCTGGCGTCTCGTGAGTCTTGCACATTAAAGGAGGAACTACTGTCCCTGTGTTGACACCATATGAAGGTCTGCCGTACAGCGAGCGTTACTGTTTCTGTCTCTCTTGGACTAGATATTTGCCTGTTGCTTTCAGCTGTGCTTATGGGTCGAGCATAGCATCACTCATGACTGACACTTGAGGATTCCCCTCACTTTATGTATTAGTCAGGGTTCTCCAGAGAGAACCAATAGGATAGATGGATAGACAGACAGGTAGATATAGACAGAGGGGGGATTTATTAGGTCAATTGGCTCATGTGATTATAGCGGCTAAGTCCAACGATATGCCGTCTGCAAACCAGGGAAGCTGGTAGCTGGCTCAGACTGAGGCCACAGAGCTGAGAACCCAAGGGGCTGCCGGTGTTAGGCCCAGAATCCCTGGAGTTCTTGATGTCCAAGGGCAGGAGAAGAAGGTTGTCCCAGCTCTAGGAGGTAGGGAAAGGGGGAAGGGAAGAAGAGACAGACAGATGGACAGATTTATAATCCCTGAGAAGGAATTGTGATTACTCTTAGATAAAAAAGAAGTAGTACAAGATGTCAGAGATGTTCGTGTATATACAGTGAACAGCCATGGATGATAGTGTCTCCTTTGGAAGCAAAGTCATGTTTACTGCCCAATATATCATTAAAATGTTTGGGCTTCCTAAGCATAAGTTTCCTCTTCCTTAATGCAGCCCACTCCATGTGCAAGTGGTACAGGGCTCTCCTTGCATTGCCCTCTGGTAACTGGGGCTTGGGTAACCAATGCAAGAAAATGCTAATATTCTGGCTGCTGCTATTACTAGGAGTAATAAAATTTTCTGTCCCTGGGGGGAAAAAGAACTACTAATTTATAACATAGTGAGAATCTTTAGAAACTTTTCCTTTCTTTTCAATATTATTTGAGACCTGAGTAAAGACTGCTACTAAAATCCAACCCAGGGGAAAAAAAAGTGTTTCTGAGGTTTTTCCTAGAAAACTGAATTCTGGGTTTCTGTGGTGTCCCTAAAGGATGCGTGTGCTTGTCTCTAGTTTCTGACAAACTAATTTGAATGACGCTTAGATTATGGGCGGTGGTGGTTGGGACAAGCTCTCGCAGAGCCGGTTATTAGGTATGTGTGTGGCAAAAGGCAAAGCTGAGGCTGCCTCCCTGTCTTCAGCTTCCTGCTTCCAGGTAAGTTACTGCTTGCTTTAAGAAGAGATTGTGATGAAAGCTTGTTATTCCAAGTGTTGAACCCAGGCTATAATCCTATAATAGAATTAGTAAACCTTGCAGAGAAATTAACCACTCGGCACCCGTCCCACGACCAAGTTCCTTTTGTACGCACAGCAGATTGATCAGAGCATTTGTAGATAAAGCCCAACTGAGTTCACTTGGCATTTAATTTATTTCTCAGCCTGGATGATCTTGTAGTAATTGCAGCCAGGTATTGGCTTCATAGTTTCATTCCACAGTCTCAGAGCGAGGCCTTTCTTGGGCAGCATGAGCTTTGGGAATGGTAGGCGAGACCCTCTTCATTCAGTGGGCTTCCTAACTACGGGAGGAAGTTGAGCGTGGGTAGCTGTTTTTCTGTGGTACCAGTGTGGTACAGTAACCACAGATCTTTGGAAGACAAGCAATTAGGTGTCATATTTTCAGCCTTATCTGTAAGATTATTAGTAAGGTTCTGGGCAAAGGGTGATGTTAAAGAGGGAGGACAGGAATAGATTTCATTTACGCAATTAACTGGCCTTTAGAATTGGAAACAGGGTGTGGGTTGATTAGCTGTGTCTTATTCAATATTGAATTATAGAAATGAAACTGTAAGAGGAACAAACTGTCAACCCTTCCCGTCTGTGTTTGCTTTTAGTGTCTACCATCACAGGGAGATCTCTGCCCCCTGGGGCTGAGAGACCCCAACTTTTCCCCAAGCTGAAGCTGCAGGGCCTTGAGGTACCAGCCAGATGTCTTCTCACAAAGGATCTGTGGTGGCACAGGGCAATGGGGCTCCTGCCAGCAACAGGGAAACAGACACAGTGGAACTGGCTGAACTGGGACCCCTGCTAGAAGAGAAGGGCAAACGAGTGATCGCCAATCCGACCAAAGTAAGTCATCTTCCCAGGAGTCGTCCCCTTGACCAGCACCTCTCCTTAGACCTCTGTCAGTTTCTTTTGTAAGGACCTCACCTTCCTTCAAAAGGAGAAACCATAGCACCTTGGCAGTATCTCTATCCAAGTCTTTATTATGCTGTGTTATTACAACTATCTTTTTGTCTGTTTTTCCCACTATAAGCTTATGCGAGTTCACTCAATCTTTGTGACCCCAGTGCTTTAGCAGAAGGACTGAATAAGTAATCTGTAAATGAAGGAAACAGTCGATTAGGCTTAGGTTTGACTTCATATAACAAACAAAAATCCCTGTGGCTTTGACAAGATAGAAGTCTGGCATCAAGTAAGATAATCCTGGAAGTAACCGATCCAAGGCTGATGTGGCAGCTCCACTGTTGTCAAGCACCTGTCTTGCTCTTCCTTCATTCATGGCATGTTGTGCATCACACCTGCATTCTACCCACAGTGAAGCAGGAGAAAGGTCTGCTCTTTCCCTTTTGAATAGACTATCAAGAAGTACTTAGGGCCAGAATTTAGTTACATGGTGATATTCAGCTGCAGTGGGGGCTAGGAAGAGTGTAACCTGAGTCAAATTGCAGTAACATTGCCACCCTGAACAAAACCGAGGACTTTGGAACTTAGGACGAGAGAGAGAATGGATACTGGGGTAGGCAAGCCAGAATCTGTAAAACACAATCCAAGGGGGACCATGTATTTACCAGGAACCATCAACAGGAGAGACAAATAGCCCAGAGAAGGAGCCGAGCGGCCAGGCCTTCCATCACCATGGTTCAGAGCCTTGGGATGGAGAGAAAGGCCTCTTTGCTTTATAGGCGAGTGCTCTCCCGGGGGCGCTCTTTTGGGCCCAGGAGTCGGTGCTGCTGTTTTCTGTGGAACCAGTGCCGAGGCCCTGATACTCCTGGGAGCTGCTGTGGATACAAAGTTCCAGTCGTGATAGCATCCCCAGAGTCAGTGAACAGAGAACTGAACAAAATTATTGTTAAGGAAATCTCTGAAACTTTGTATCTTTTTCATTGTTTTCAAAATGCAGTGAGCTGGAAGAGAGAACTATTTGGGAAATTGGGGAAGTTCAGAACCACTGTACTAGAGAAAGGCTGGGTCATTTAGTCTTAAAGAACACCTAGGGCTGGTGTGCTGATCTTGTCTTCCTCCAAGGCTAGTCTTCCTAAGAGTCTGTCTACTGTGTGCTGAATAGCACTTTCACTCCAGCAAAGTATTAAGAGATCTCTAACTATAGTGTTATAAACTCAGTAAGTATCATGCTTTTGGAGAAGAGGCCACAAGACCCTCTGCAGGAAAGAGGCTGGGATAGTACAGTCTGTGAGATGACTGACGCCCTGAGTTTTTTTGTTGTTTTGTTTGTGTGTGTGTTTTTCCTATAGGCTGAAGAAGAGCAAACATGCCCAGTGCCCCAGGAAGAGGAGGAGGAGGTGCGGGTGCTGACGCTTCCCCTGCAAGCCCACCATGCCATGGAGAAGATGGAGGAGTTTGTGTATAAGGTACAGCCTAGGAGCTTTCTGTCCTGGAAAGGGCGGGGCAGTAGGCTTGTCCAGGATATTCCCAGCTGGCAAGCTTGCTTGGAGTGAAGAGCCTTTGCTCCTATGGGTGGGTTTGTTTTCTGGTTAAGGTGAGGTAAATCAAGGCGAAAACTGGCTAAATTTTTACTGCGTACTCCGTTAGGCATTGTTACAAATTCTAAAACAAGGGTTCCTAACTTTTGTGCTCTGGATCCCTTTGGAAGTCATCAAAATATTTAAATATGCTATAGTCCTGTGGGCTCCTTTATTAACATATGAAGTATACATTAATGATAAGCTCTAATGTATCTAATTAAAATTTGTAATTTCTTTTTTTTTTTGGAGACAACGTCTTACTCTGTTGCTCTGGCTAGAGTGCCGTGGCGTCAGCCTAGCTCACAGCAACCTCAAATTCCTGGACTCAAGCGATCCTCCTGCCTCAGCCTCCCGAGTAGCTGGGACTACAGGCATGCACCACCATGCCTGCCTAATTTTTTCTATATATATTAGTTGGCCAATTAATTTCTTTCTATTTATAGTAGAGACGGGGTCTCGCTCTTGCTCAGGCTGGTTTCGAACTCCTGACCTTGAGCGATTGATTCACCCACCTCGGCCTCCCAGAGTGCTGGGATTACAGTTGTGAGCCACTGCGCCTGGCCCTAAAATTTATAATTTCTAAGTAATGATAAGTAGAAATAGCATTTTGAGATTTCTGCAAAACTAATGTATGAAAATATCTGTGATTTCTATTGGTGACAAAGCCACAACTTCTACTAATACTACTGTGGTTTGTTGCCTGCATTTATTATTGAGGGAAATGCAAAATTTAATTAGAGCTATATGAAAATAAAGATACTTTTTTCCATCCAAGTTGCCAGCTACTCCCTGGGTTCTGTCTATTGTGCATGGATCCTAGATTAACAAAACTGTTCTAAAAAGACTTAGTCCCAGCCTATTGAGAACTTAGACTCTAACTGGGGGAAATGATGGATCAGGAGGCAAACAGAGTCTCCCCAAGAAGAGGGACAAGGAGGGATCTGTATGTTTTTTAAAACTGTATCTATAATTTTGTTTGTTTTCATTCACTATATCCTGAAATTTCAAGTAGGGTAAAGGAGGAAGTGCCATATTTTCTTCAAAGGTTGAGAAACAACCTAAAGCTTACACAGATAAACCAACATGAAACAAGGACAAAGTGGTCAGAATATGGGTCAGTCCTCTGCTAGCCCCATTTGTGCTGTGTCTTGCATATCTCCTGGTCCAAGCAGGTTCCCCACTATTATCTGGGACCATTCAATGGCTGAATGACATCCTCCTAGATTGGTTCCCCTTCACTGCTTGTCCTTGGGGAAGCTGATACTCTCCTGAGCCCGCCTAGAGGGAGTGTGTATCTTCCAGGTGTGGGAGGGACGCTGGAGGGTCATCCCATACGATGTGCTCCCCGACTGGCTGAAAGACAATGACTACCTGCTACATGGCCACAGGCCGCCCATGCCCTCCTTTCGGGCTTGCTTCAAGAGCATCTTCCGCATCCACACAGAAACTGGCAACATCTGGACCCATCTGCTTGGTGAGTCATTTGGATGAGAAAAAAATCCAATTTTTTTGTCTTTTCAACTGCCAAGAGGTTATATAGCTTTTGTCCATGGGAAGGAAGAAGAACAAAGTAGCTCTGATTGATAGCTGAAGTTGTGCCTTTAAACTACCAGTGAACTTGGTTGAACTTTGATCACTGATATTTCAGACTGAGGGTAGAGGACCTAGAAACTGAAGACATTGGGGCTAGATGTTCCCTGTCAATCCCTAGCAGAACTGTTTTAGATAGAGGCAACTCCTTCTACTTCATAATTTCCCATCGTGAAAACAAAATGCCAGCATTTCAAAAAAGGGTCTTTTTGTCTGGATTTGTACGACTGGTGCCATTTTCTACTGAAATTTTCGACTACGGTTCACATAGCTAAACCCTAAAGTTCACTGATTTAAAACCGTCAACTGTCAAAGTGTACACATTCCCTTTTTCCTCACAGGTTTTTTTGGTTTTTTTTTTTTTTTTTCCTTTCCCTCCTGCAGGTTTCGTGCTGTTTCTGTTTTTGGGAATCTTGACCATGCTTAGACCAAATATGTACTTCATGGCCCCTCTACAGGAGAAGGTGGTTTTTGGAATGTTCTTTTTGGGTGCAGTGCTCTGCCTCAGCTTCTCCTGGCTCTTCCACACTGTCTATTGTCATTCAGAGAAAGTCTCTCGGACTTTTTCCAAGTAAGTTGAAAGAACAGTAGGAAAAGACTGCACTGTTGTCACATCTCGTGATTCCAGTGCTGACTGGGTGCTGGGAATTCCTATAACTCCTAAAGATTTCCTGATGCATCAGAGGAAAGGTTTTCTGCTCTGTGGCTAAAGTAGGGTGATGAAGCATTTCTCTTAAACACTTCATAAAAAAATTAACTGCAGCCTCCTCGACAGATGGAATCCAATTGTGGAATATATTTGCTACCTGAACAGTACCATCTTTTGTGAAACTTGGGGTTCCTGTGGGCTCTTTCCAAGAGTTTGTACTCCATACTAGCTTACTGTTCCTGCTGGCCCAAGCCCAAGTAGGGTGTGGTAAGCAGTACCACCCTACCCATCAGCACGTAAAGCTTATCTTTGCTGTCCATGCATGGCGGGAAGCCCCAGGTGCCCATCTAATGCTTTCCCTGTTCCCTAACTCGGAGTCTGGGTTTCTGTTTGTTTACTTGTTTTTGTTGTTGTTGTTGGATTTGGTGGTGGTGGTGGATCATTTTGTTTTTCCCAATAACACCAGTTGCAAGAATACATTTTCGTCATTTAAAAAGTCGACTAAGGCAGAACAAACTAAAATACCCCTTAATAAGACTCTCAATCTAGTGTTTTGTTTTTAGAACTCATCCTGTTAGATGGGGGAATATCGAGAGCCCTTCCTGAGTGTGATGCTGGGAACCAGTTGGGTTGTGATGGAATTTCTAAATTCAAGTATCTGCTAGGGACATATAGCTGTTCATAACTAAGGAAGAGGGATAGAGTTCTGTGAGCAGGGATTCTTAGAGACTTTTCCGTTATAAAATAGAAGTGCTTGACCTTGTGGAATTTTAATCCAGAATATAGGATAGATTGTATGGGAAGTGAGGGGAAACTAGGGATGGTTAAATGTGGGAGCAGGTAGAGAAAAGAAACAACTAGTTAAATGAATTCCTAAGAATTCATTTCACCTACTGATTTATTTCATTTTTGTGGTTCTTTTTAGACTGGACTATTCAGGGATCGCTCTACTGATTATGGGGAGCTTTGTCCCCTGGCTCTATTATTCCTTCTACTGCTCCCCACAGCCACGGCTCATCTACCTCTCCATCGTTTGTGTCCTGGGCATTTCTGCCATCATTGTGGCACAGTGGGACCGGTTTGCCACTCCTAAGCACCGGCAGACGAGAGCAGGTGGGTAGGAAGGCATATGTAAACCTCAGAGGTATTTGGATGTTGAGCCTGATAGGCTCAACCCTGGGCCTTAGGTTTGCAGTTTGGGAATCCCACCCAAACCCTGATCTGTGTTTAGAACTTTCAGAACAGCAAGAATTTTCAAAACTCAATCATCCCCCTAGTGTTGTTCTATTTCATTAGAATGCTAATACATCAGATCATTACCCACCTGGTCATTTAACTGCAAGCATAGATATGACAGCTCTAATACTTGGTTTAAGACAGTTTAAAAATATAGCAAGCACAGTCATTTTAGTGACCTGAGTCCTAAGCACTCAGACCAAGAGATTAAAATTAAAATACCCAGAGGCATTTTATTAAAGGAGCGGAGTGCCTGGTTTGGTGAATAAAATACCTTGAGCGTAAACACTGATAACAAGTAATGTAATAGCTATAACCATAAACATCTTTGGCCTCTTAGTTTAAGCTTTTACTACTTAGAGCAATACTTCCAATTACCACTAGTCTTCAGCCACTTCAGACTTATCTGCTGTTTTAACCTTCAGTTAAAAAAATTAAATATTTATCAACCACCATGTGCCATGCACCGTGCCTAAACAAGGGTAGCTACCAAGATGGAGAAGGTAGCTATGTACTGTGTAGTGGTGCTGGGACAAGTACCCATTCTTCCCTTACTCTGCCCTTATTTGTATGTCCCAGCAGCTACAGGACAACTGCTAACCTGGGTGTATCTATCTACTCAGGAGGTCAGAGTCCTGGTTACATAAAGTTTATATGATCTTAATGGGAAACTATCCAATTCTTTGCTGACTTGGGAGCCAACTAAAGCTTTGCTGTCTAGTTTCTGTACCCAAGTTAGCCATCAGAGGGTTTGGACATACTGTTTTTGTCCAGACTCTTTAATAGATGATGAAGAATACTAGATGTTTGTTCCTTAAAAGGTAATAGGTCTATAAGCACTTATACAGCCTTCTTCCCACTCTGGATGTAGAAGAAATGCTGATTGTTATCCCTCTTGTGGCTAAATTTCCTAAACATACTGTTTACCAAAAATTGGCTAACTTTTATAAACATTTGGATTCTAGAGTAAGACAACAGTGCCTTCCATCTTGTGGCTGTTTCCTTGTGTGACGACCTTGTGTCTGCTCTGTCCAGGAGTGTTCCTGGGACTTGGCCTGAGTGGTGTGGTGCCCACCATGCACTTCACCATCGCGGAGGGCTTCGTCAAGGCCACCACAGTGGGCCAGATGGGCTGGTTCTTCCTCATGGCTGTGATGTACATCACTGGAGCTGGCCTTTACGCTGCTCGAATTCCTGAGCGCTTCTTTCCTGGAAAATTTGACATATGGGTAAGATATGAGTCTTCCAGCAGGGCCTGTGATGGCGAGTGACCGGTCCAAAGTTAAAGGTCTGAGTGAAAGGGGGCAAGAGATCATGTGGTGTTTGGGGATACGGATGTGTACACTGGTGGAAAATAGCCAATGTTAACATCTTGGTATGTCTCTGACAAGGAATGTGTCTTAAAATTTTTTTCTAACAAATATATTATTTTTATGATATTAAAAAAATTGTTTAAGGAGAAGTTAGAAGAGGCAAATATGCTTTCTTCTACTTATTTCTAACTCCTCCTTGCCATTATCCTAAAGGCTTTTTCTCTTTTTATTCCTGCAGTTCCAGTCTCATCAGATTTTCCACGTCCTGGTAGTGGCGGCAGCCTTTGTCCACTTCTACGGGGTCTCCAACCTTCAGGAATTCCGTTATGGCTTGGAGGGTGGCTGTACTGATGACTCCCTTCTCTGAGCCTTCCCACCCGAAGGGTGGAGGAGGAGCTTCCCAAGTGCTTTTAAAAATAACTTCTTTGCTGAAGTGAGAGGAAGAGTCTGAGTTGTCTGTTTCTAGAAGAAACCTCTTAGAGAATTCAGTACCAATCAAGCTTCAGCCCACTTTCACACCCACTGGGCAATAAACGTAACATGTCCATTCCCCTAGCTGGGGAGGGTGGGGATGGCCAAACTTAGTCATCCCCCTCCTCAGCAAGGCAACTACCGGCCCCTCACAGAGACAGTACTTTGAAACTCATGTTGAGATTTTATCCCTTCCTCCACCATTTTGGGAAGAAATTATGGACTGGGACTCTTCAGAAATTCTGGTTTTTTTCTGGAAGAAAATGTCCCTCCCTTACCCCTATCCTTACTTTGTAACCTGGCTTATAACAGGCCAGCCATTTTGTAGCACACTTTTCAAAAATAATTATATAACCTGGTCCCATCTTTCTAGGGCCTGGATCTGCTTACACAGCAGGAAGAATAAAGCCACCAACTTTTACATAGCCCGGCTAATCATGGAAGTGTGTCCAGGCTTCAAATAACTTGAGTTTTAATTTTTTTTTTCTTGGCAGAGTAATGTAAAATTAAAATGGGGAAAGATATTTAATATTTAATACTAAGCTTTAAAAAGAAACCTGCTATCATTGCTATGTATCTTGATGCAAAGACTATGATGATAATAAAAGAAAGTACAGAAGACACTTGGCATTCAAAGACTTAACATGTATGGTCTCGATTATTTGCATGTAACCAAAGGATTAAGACCAATAATAATATCAGATTCTGCTGAGACACAAGTTTGAATCATAGGTATTGACAGGCTAACCAAATACCTAGCATCTACTCCTCAGTACAGTTTTATTTTTTTCTACTTGGTACACAGACCATCTTATTAGACAAATCAGTAGGCTTAGTAGTGTTTAATAACTAGGAGACTCTCACAGGTATTAGGATATATCCCAGAGTTTAGGGATATAACTCACCTTGCCTAGGCTTGTCTCATTGAGGGGTCAGTCCATGCCATCATGTGCTTTGTGAATTGTTCTCAACCTGACATGAGTTTGGTTCACTGAATAGCCTAAGTCAGCAGTAATCACTTCTCAGCCAATGTAGGCAGTTAAAGGGGAGTCTTCTTGAGTTATAAAGTTGTGTTAACTTCAAGGATCAAGTCTGTACAACTGGGAAAACAAATGATCCTTTTAAAAAATAATCCACCTCACCAATACATGAAAAGTTTCTCAACCTAAAGTGATAATCAGGGAAATGAAAACTAAAACCAAAATGATAAACCATCTCACTCTAACCACATTGGCACAAATTAAAAAGCCTAATCTTGAGTGTTGCTATGGATGTGGAATAGAGCAGATGCTGCTAGTGGAAGCAAATTCCCTGTTTTCCCTCACTTCAATAGCTACGAACACCCAGAATCATCCCAGGTGTCCAAACCATAAAGGCAGGATGATGCACAGAGCCTGACTGACTCACTTTATCCAGATCAACCTTCCAGAATAGTCCTAAGGAACTCACAATAAGTTTCGGGTGTTAAAAGTATGGGTCAGATATCTAAATGACTGGAAATATTCTTGTATGGGAAGGATAGTGTCCCCCTAACTTAAAGACCTGATACATGCTAACACTGTACCCCTGGAGAGAAGTCAGAAGCCTGAATTAGTTCTCTCCATGTGTTGACTTTCTTGCTAACAGCTTTTCCATCTTTTATTCTCTGAAAAAAGAGAGCATATTCTAAACAAAGCCTCTTTTATTACATTCTCTCTCATATTTGGAAAAATCCTTAATTTAGCAGCCAGGCATTAGGTAATATCACTAACATGCTATTTTACATCCAGAAAACAAAGAATTATTTTTACTCTTTAAATTGTGCATATTTTTAATTCACATGATGCAAAATTCAAAAAATAATAAAGGGGCCAGGCGTGGCGGATCACACCTGTAATCATAGCACTCTGGGAAGCCAAGGCAAGAGGAT
The DNA here is from genome assembly GCA_008750895.1 of Mirza zaza. Taxonomy (NCBI): domain Eukaryota; kingdom Metazoa; phylum Chordata; class Mammalia; order Primates; family Cheirogaleidae; genus Mirza; species Mirza zaza. The sequence continues at coordinate 11,572 of VSMD01099097.1, forward strand.
CATTTGAGAGCTCAGGAGCTCAAGACCAGCCTGAGCAAGAGCAAGACCCCATGTCTACTAAAAAAATAAAAGAAATTAGCTGGACAACTAGAAATATATAGAAAAACTTAGCCAGGTGTGGTGGCACATGCCTGTAGTCCCAACTACTTGGGAGGCTGAGGCAGGAGGATCGCTTGAGCCCAGGAGTTTGAGGTTGCTGTGAGCTAGGCCGACGCCACAGCACTCTAGCCCGGGCAACAGAGTGAGACTCTGTCCTCCCCTTCAAAAAAAAAAAAAAAAGTAATAGAAAAAACTTCTTCCTGCCCTGTCTTAGAACCAACCAGTTCCTCTCCCAAAGAAACCAGTGTTAACTTTATTTTGTATATTTCCAAATACATTTTATACATACAGAAGCAAATATGAATACATCTTCCCACCTTTTTACACAAATAACAGCAGACTAAACACACTGTTCACAGCTGCATGGTACTGGATTGTACAGATAACACCATACTTTTTTTTTAAGACCACAGTCTGGCTCTATCATCCCCAGCTAGAGTACCCTGGCATCAGCCTAGCTCACCACAGCCTGCTAATTTTTTCTATTTTTAGTAAAGCCCCCTGGGTCTCTTGCTTAGGCTGGTCTCAAACTCCTGAGCTCAAGTGATCCTCCCGCATCGGCCTCCCGGAGTGTTAGGATTACAGGCATGAGCCACCATGCCTGGCCTGGATATACCATACTTTATCGAATCATTCCCCTATTAATGGACATTTAAGGTTGTTTTCAATCTAATCTACAAACGATGCTGCAGTAAATCTTGTACATACATCATTTTATATGTGTGTGAGTATATGTGAAGGACAGATTTAAAAATGGCTCAAAGTATATATGCATTCATAATTCTAGTAAATATTTCCAAAATACCTTCAACAGAATTTATACGGATCCTGCACTCCCCTCGACAATGTATAAATCAGCGACACTTGTGGATCAGGAAGAGACCACACATATGGGAGATGGAAATGCTATGTAAAATTAGAATGCTGCCCTCTTGTCTATGGTTTTATTATCCTTACGAATCAAAGGTCCATTGAGGAAAATAGTGTAATTAAACAATTAGTTTGGACCTTCACGTAAGACCTCTTTTCCTTCTTGGCCACTAAGATAAATGCACCAAAATCAATTAGGAGCAAAATTCCTAAACTGAATCCTCAGCACCCATGACCTGGTGAAAAGTCAGAATAAAACAGTGGCGATAAGGACTTCCGGGATTTCTCTAAGAAGAGTCTTTGCAATTTCTCTCACGATGTCCAACTTCAAGTGGCCACTAGTTCCTTCCACTTAATTGTCTCAAATAAAGGAAATAGTATCCCCTCAGTGGTGATGATGGATCCCATTATGATGCAGAGAACGCTGAGCTTTGTGGATCGCGGGGCTCTGAGGAGTCTCACCACAGCGTTGGTTGGCCCGAAAAGGCCATTGTGGACAATGAACTTGAAGAAACTTGAAGCCTCCGTGGGTTTGGTCGATGCGAGAGGGCTCCCGAATACCCCGCAGGTAAAACACACTTCTGCAGTCCTGTCCTTAGCATGTTAGGCCTTGGACCCTCTCAGCAGGCGTGCCTGTCGAGCCGCGGGGTCTCGGCCTGTCACCGAGACGGAGAGCCGCACACTCCCCCGGCCCCCCGCCGGACCCCACTCCACGCCGCCTTTTTCCATTCGGCTTCCTAGCAGCGACCCGAAGCTGGGCACCCGCGTACGCGCGGGTCACGTGGAGCCGCGTCCTCACGCACGTGACGCAGACCCCCGCTAGGGAGCAGGGCGGCCCTGGAGCTGCCTTGCGTCATCACTTCGCGCGGCCGCGGGGAGTAGAGCCCGGACGCCCACGGTGACGGCTCCAGAGCCTCCGGGTCGGGGCGGCGGCGGCGGCGGCGCTTCGGCTCCCCCCGAGCCGCCTGCTGGCCCCGCGCCCCACCCCATCCCCCGGGCGGGGCTCGGGCCGGCGCGGCCGGGTGGGCTCGGGAGCGGAGGTGAGTGGCGCGGAGGTGGCGGCCGCCAGCCCTTTCCTTCCCACCCTCGGCTCCGGGTTGTGGCCCTTCCCCCATCCGTCGTCTCGCTCCGAGGCGGAACACGAGGGGAGCCGGGAGAGGAGAAAGGCTGGGGGGCATCGTGCCCCGCGCGCCCTCCCGTCTCCCCCGGAACCGCGCCCCTCTGACACCTCCACGCGGCGGTGCCCGCTGGATGCCCGGGGTTGTCAGGGAGAGGGACCTCGCTCCCTTCTCTAGAATCCAGTCCTTCCAGAATTTGACACCCCTCCCCCGCTCCGAGTCTGCCGTGGTGGAACCTCTCCATTCAGATGTTAGCGGAAGTTCTAGAATAGATCACTTCGGAAAGGTGAGGGTGAAGGACGTGTTGAGACTTTGGTGAGGCAGGAATCCCCAAGAAGAAAGACCACTCGGCCAGTTTCGACACTGAACTCTGAAGCCCGAGCCCTGTGGTAACCCCCCAGGATATCTTCACAGCGAATGGACTCTTGCTCAGGCCATTCTTACATCCCCAGAGTTGAAACTAACTTGACTTAAGGGAAACATTTTTTAAAAACATCATGTGCTTTGATGAATCACCTCCTTTTCTGTAAAATGGATCTTGCAGAGTTATTGGAGGGGGTATCTTAGAGTGCTTATGGAATAATACGCTAACTGCAAACCAAGTAGATGAAAAGGTAGGATCTTGGTTTTACCGTTAAAAAATTATGAGCTGGCCGTGGTAGTGTGCACCTGTAATCCCAGCTACTCTGGAGACTGAGGTGGTAGGATCCTTTGAACCCAGCAGTCGAGTCCAGCCTGGGCATCATAGCAAGACCCCATCTCTAAAAAAAAAACAAAGTGAGTTGTGGACTTTTGAAGACCACGGATTTTTTTCCCCCTTGGATCATTTCAGAACTTTAGGATTCCAAATAAGATACACTCTCTATACTACCTCCATTTCATTCCCCAGAAATTGTCCCTGAAGCATAAAAATAAAAAAATAGTATGACTAAAATGTGTCAGCAGTAGCTTTGTGCAGTGGAAGTATTAGCTAATGAGGTTTATCCAAGGCATGATTATTGTTAATTGAAAACTTTTCCCAATACCCCACCATGACGACTTGGCAATTTTTGACGGTCTCTACAGAGACTGAACTAACTAATTAAATAAATAAATAAAAGGTGTCAGCAATCAATGAAGTACTCCTTACCTTGATTTTTTAAAAATATGTAATCTATTAATGAGTCTATTTAAAGGATGCATACAAGTGAACTTTTAAAATAACAGGCTATTGCAGTAAAGTTAGTGGTAGACGAGTTTTGCTAGGTTTATATCCTAGTAAAACTCTTTGAGTATAGAAGAATTATTATAAATATTGATCTGTTAACAATGATGAACATTTACTAATGGAACGCCTTCCTATTGAAGAGCTTTAATAGCTTGCATGGTTTTCACTATTCAATGTAGGTACAGGTTCCTCATTTGAAGTTTCATTTTAAGAAGAAATCCATATATATTTGCAAATCATACATAATTCTTTGCATGCTGCTTTTGAAAAATGTTTATTTTCACTGATTCGGCTTTCTCTAAATACATGATTTTTCTCAGCTCACTAAACATTTATTGTATACCTTCTATACAAAAATATATAAAACAGGATCCTCACCCTCTAAACATTAATATTTATCTGCTTAGGGATATTGAATAAGTGATATCACACCTTTTCATCATTTTATCATTTGAGACAACAACCTTGTTAAGATACATAGGAGACATATGTAGTTTTTTCCTACTTACAATAGAGCATTGATTACAATAAATGTCAAGTGATGGGGCACTTAGTTATACAGGAATTCAGAGGAAGAAGAGGTAACTTTTACTTGGAATAGTTACTGGCTAGATTGTGGTGGTGATGCCAAGAATAGGAGTGTTCTCTATTTGTGGAAGTTCGAGTCTGAGAAAGCCTTTTCTTTGTTCCTTAATTTGCAAAGCTAGTTAAATGTTTTCAGTTTCCCCAGTTCTTCAAATATGCTCATTGTCTTTTTCTCTTATAGTTGCAGAATCCAAGGCCCCCTTTTGTTCTTTCTCCATATTGCTTGATGGGAGACATTATGGCCCCCAAAGACATAATGACGAATACTCATGCTAAATCCATCCTCAACTCAATGAACTCACTCAGGAAGAGCAATACCCTCTGTGATGTGACGTTGAGAGTAGAGCAGAAAGACTTCCCTGCCCATCGGATTGTGCTGGCTGCCTGTAGTGATTACTTCTGTGCCATGTTCACTAGTGAGGTAAGTGGTAAGTTGTCTCCACACAGATGAAACTCACACATGTAACTTCTAATGGTTGTCTAATTGCACTGAATGAAATAGTAGAAGTTTGATATAATAGTGAAGTTTTATAATATGGTGGTTAAATAGGCTCTGAATAAGGTCTGTCACTTGACTGTGCTTTAGTTTCCACATCTTTAAATAAGGGGCAGTAAAATAGTAATATGCAATAACACATGGTTATTGTGATTGCTTAAGATTATTAAGATTATTTAAGAGTATTTGAGAAAATAACATAAAATGCTTAGAATAGTATCTAGCATATAGTAAACACATAAACGTCAGCTATTGGATTTTATTTATTCTTTTTTAAATTTGTCTTCCAATTTTTCTCGTTGCAGTTTAAAAATTTTTAAGTGAATACCAAGGAGATAGGAAGGAAAGAGGAGTAGGATTCAGACCTCATCCCACTCCTCCTGACAATATATGAAGGAAATCAGTATTCATTCTACCAATGTAGATATTAAGGCAATTTCAAATGAAGGGAAGAAGAGGATTTAATGAATGGCTTTACAAGTACAAAGGGTATAACTTGGAAAAAGATGCCAACTCGGGAGTATAAGCAGTTAACAAAGGAAATTTTATAAGAAAAGGATGGCTTGACAAGAAAAAAGATAGTGCTCACAGTATTAAAAAAGACTACTTAGTAATTGCCTGACAAAGTACTTGAAATGTAGAGTGAGGCTGTTGAATGTGTTGTGAGGTACTCTTAGCTAAATAGAAGAGAGCACTGCAAATTTTAGTTTTTCAAGATCCCAAGTTTGATTGAAAAACAAATTTAAATAAATTATTTTGATTTTTTTTTTTTTATAAAACTTAGTGGTGGGTATACCAGTATTTATTATATAATTACACACACACACACACACATATATGTGGCTGAAATATTTATGATAATACTTCTAAAAACGTTTTTAACTACCAATATTTTCTTTAGTTAATTCTATCACCTTAGTGAAGATGTTGCTGCTGGATTAGAATAGGAGACGTATATCCTAATAATGATAACTACCTTTTATGGCCCAGGTGCTGTGCTATGTGATTGTTATGCATCTCTCATTCACCCTAGGGGTAGATACTACCATCTCATTTTACAACTGATGGAATAAAGTCTCAAATATTAAATGACTTGCCCCAAATCACATGGCTTATAAGTGTTAGAGACAGGATTTAACTTCTGATTTTAAATACTGTATTTTCTGATTCTGAAGCCCTATTTTTAACTATTGTGCCTCCTTAATCTCTGAAATATGGATTTTATATTTTACAATCTCATTTTAAAGCCAGTGTAGTTTATGATTCTATGAACCAATGCTTAGTCACATGGCTAATAGGAAAAACATAGAAACCTGACAGGTCATTCCAGCTAATCCAGGTTAATTTTAAAATCAGCTTGTATAATATAACATTGCAGATCCCTGTCTTATCCTATACTGTTCTCCACTATAACTGCCCAAGAGCATCAGAAGCAGTTGGTGTTTAACTGAGTAAGGAGAGTGTCACCCAACAGCTGCTGAACATGAAATGAACTAGGACTGCTGACTGCTAATTATATATTATGCATCCTATTTTTGTCAACTTGAAAAAATTGGGCCAGGCATGGTGGCTTATGCCTGCAATCCCAGCATTTTGGGAGGCCCAGGTGAGAGGATTGCTTGAGCCCAGGAATTCAGGACCACCCTGGGCAATTAATAGTGAGACCCCATCTCTACAAAAAAAATAGAAAAATTAGCTGGGCATGGTGGCACCACCTGTAGTTCTTGCTACTTGGCAGGCTGAGGCAGGCAGATTGCTGGAGTCCAGGATTTGAGGTTGGAGTGAGCTCTGATGATGCCGCTACACTGTAGCCTGGGTGACAGAGCAAGATTCTGTCTGAAAAAAAAAAAAAGAAAGAAAAAAATTTGTCTTCTTTTTTTACACATTCAGCAATTAGTATAAAGTTCTGCGAGTATTTCCTTTTTTCTCATCAATCATTATTTCTTTCTTTAAAATCTAACATCAGATAAGAAAATGCCAAATGGTTTTGTCTTTATTTCTTAAAGTAAGTGGTTTAAAGTAGAGAGTCCAGAGACCTGGATTCTAGGCTTAGTTCTCTTTGCAATTCTGTATGAACCCTGGCAGCCATCTAACTTAATTGTGTTGATCTATAAAACAAAATGGTTAAACAAGATGGTTTCCTTGTTCTCTTCTAGCCCTAAAATGCTCCTCAAATGTCCAATTAAAAGATCAAAGGACTAAGGCAAGAGGACCTGGGTTTTATCTGTCTCTTACTAGTTAAGTGACCCTGGTTAAGTCACATAAGTTCTTTGATCCTTAGATCCTTTATCTCTTAAATGGCAATAGAATCAGACCTTAGCTACCTTACCAGGTTGCTGTGAGAATCAGATGAAATAATAGTAAACAAGAAGCATGCTGAAGAATTCTAAAGCAAAATATAAATGTGAAATGTGTAATTACTCTAGGCTCTTACATAGTGAAATCATTGCCATATTTAAATTATTTGATGGAATATAGTTTATTTATTGAGTGAGAAACTTCTGGAATATATATACTTATATATTTCAGTATCATTAGTATTAAATGTATTTAATGTGTTGGGACAGTAATTGTTTATAAATTCTTGTACTGCAGTAAATGTTAAAACCTAATGTGCAGCCAGGTGTGGTAGCTCACACCTATAATCCTAATACTCTGGGAAGCCGAGGTGGGAGGCTCACTTGAGGTCAGGAGTTCAAGACTAGCCTGAGTAAGAGAGAGACCTCATCTCTATTAAAATAGAAAAATTAGGACTGGAAGGGAGGCTGGGCCGGCACCACTGAGCCCCGCACTCCAGGTGGCAGGCGACAAGGATGGGAGCCGGGCATCTGGGCAGCCTGCGAGCCCCGCTGAAGGTGGCCACAGCGACCCACGCAGGAGCCGACATGTGTCTGCGCCTCGGTGGCCTGAGTGTGTGTGACTTCCGGAAGGTGCTGATGAAGACAGGTCTGGTGCTGGTGGTGCTGGGCCACGTGAGCTTCGTCACAGCCCCCCTGCTCCATGGCCCTGTGCTGCGCTGTGTGGGCGCGACGCCGTGGCCCTGCAGTACTGCGCAGTCACCACCCTGTCTGTCACTTCCGCTGTTGTGGTCATCACCTCTGGCATTGCAGCCATCATGTTGTCACACCACCTCCCCAGCACCCCTCTGCGCTGGGCAGTGCTTAACTCGAGTGTGGCCTGTGTTCTCCTCTCTCTGACCTGTGCCCCGGCCTCTTGGCCTCAATCGCTGTGACCTTTGCCACCCAGGGCCAGGCACTGCTGGCCACCTGCACTTTTGGGAGCCCTGAACTACTGGCCCTCATGCCTGACTGTCCCTTCGACCCCATGTGCATTTAAAGCTCCAGCGTGTGCCTCTGGGCCATCACACTAGTGCTCTGCATGGTGGAGAGCATGTTTGCTGTGCGCTGCACCCAGCTCGCCCACCAGCTGCTGGAACTGAGGCCCTGGTGGGGGAAAAGCATCCACCATGCGATTCCGGAGAGCCTGGAGCCCGTGGAGGACCGGGACCTGCTGAGGTGCACCAGCTCTGAGCTGCTCACCATCTGAGAGCTGATGTCTCACCCACGGCCATTGGACCCTGCAACCAAGTCTGCCCCATGACCAGGCCAAGATTTCTAGAGCCGGACCAAGAGGGCCCAATGGACCCTTGGAGACCCAGTGGGGCTTTCAGCACCCTCCCTGGCCATCCAGCCCACTGCACTGAAATGAGACTTTATTCTGAAGTTTTTAAAAAGAACAGAATTGCTCCAAAAAATAAATAAATAAATAATAAAATAGAAAAATTAGCCGGGCGTGGTGGTGCACGCCTGTAGTCCTAGCTACTCAGGAGGCTGAGGCAAAAGGATCACTTGAGCCCAGGAGTTTGAGGTTGCTGTGAGTTAGGCTGATGCCATGGCACTCTAGCCCTGGTAACAGAGTGAGACTCTGTCTCAAAAAAAAAAAAAAAAAAAAAAACCCTAATGTGCTTTTTCTAAATAATATACTAGTGACTTTTCTTAGTGTTAGGGATTGATTTTGTGCTTGGCTTTGGTAGAGAATCCTTTTTGATTATTCTCTGAGCTGTTGGAGAAATCAAAGATGATAAAGTCATTTAGTTCCTAATGGAGGTGCACTGGTGTTTTATGAGTAACATGAATTTCTAAACTTAGGTTAAGGTCTAGTAAAATTTTCATAAGATAATCAGTCTTCAGATAGTTTACTGTCCTGTAAAGTTGAAGATTTCTACTCTTAGCTGAACAATTTCCTATGATTCTCTGGCCTCATCAATATTTACAACTTCAAAGAGATAGTCTAGGCCAGGTGCAGTGGCTCATGCCTGTAAACCTAGCACTCTTGGAGGCCGAGGCGGGCGGATTGCTCAAAGTCAGGAGTTCAAAACCAGCCTGAGCAAGAGTGAGACCCTGTCTCTGCTATAAATAGAAAGAAATTAATTGGCCAACTAATATATATAGAAAAAATTAGCCGGGCATGGTGGCACATGCCTGTAGTCCCAGCTACTCGGGAGGCTGAGGCAGTAGGATTGCTTGACCCCAGGAGTTTGAGGTTGCTGTGAGCTAGGCTGACACCACGGCACTCACTGTAGCCTGAGACTCTGTTTCAAAAAAAAAAAAAAAGAGAGATAGTCTAGACTAAATATACCACTAATAATTCAGTAGTCCCAAAATAGAGTCAACCCAGTATTTTGGAAAATTATCAGACAGTTCAGTTGTATTCAGACAATATTATATATGAATGTCTATAAGGGTGTCCTGTATGTTTCTTTTGATCATTATGAAATGTAATTCTAAAGATACATGACATGAACTAGGTAATCCTAGAGGGTCTGGTGCTATAAGCCACAGGATCCTCTATAAGCATGAAATTTCACTGAAAGTTTGTATTTTGTCTTAAAAGTTCATGGACACCAGTATTATGTTCATGGAACTTTTGCATTCTATTCGGTAATACATCTGTGTTTGTTTAAATATGAAATCAATTTCTAAAACTATTCACTGGTAATATTGCTATTCCAGGAAGATGTCACCTATTATATACTCATAGGGTACAGAAAACTAGCCATTCCATTTGAAAAACTACAAATATGGGCTGTATTTGCTTTATATAAATCAAAGTAGTTCATAATTTTTAAAAGATATATATTCAATATTATTAACATCACCTTAAGCTCTTAGATTTGAGATTTTGCCTTTATCTTGTGCAATTATAACCACCATTCTTTTATATGCCTTGAATTTTCAGCTTTCTGAGAAGGGGAAACCTTATGTTGATATCCAAGGTTTAACTGCTTCTACCATGGAAATCCTGTTAGACTTTGTATACACAGAAACAGTACATGTGACGGTGGAGAATGTGCAAGAACTGCTCCCTGCAGCCTGTCTGCTTCAGCTGAAAGGTATAGACATTAAAAGTTGCTATTGTCCATGCCAAAGGCACCCTGGAAATGTTTAAAATGACCGATGTAAACTTAATCATGAAAATTATGGAGGCAGACTATGAGTGCTCATCTTTTCTCCCCGTGCCTTGTCTCTGAGCAATAAAAGGTTAGATGTCAATAGCAATATAGTGGAACCTTTCCAAATACAAGTGTTTGGTTCCTTTGTTTGTTTGTATGTTTGTTAAAAAAAAAAAAAAAAAAAGAGGGTCTCACTCTGTCACCCAGGATGGGCATCCTTAAACTCCTGCCTTGACCTCCCAAAGCAGTAGGAGGACAGGTGTGAGTCACTACACCTGGCCCTGGCTCTTTAAAAGAGAGCATTTACACCTTTTCTGTTTTTAAAAAACATGAAGGAGAGGAAAATTAAGCTTTTTCTTATATATATGTATAGAATACACCTGTAAGAAAATATAGGAAACTGATAGTATTAATTGCCTACATAGAGACTGTTGATTTACCTGGCCATCAAATGCCCACATTAATAGGGAGGGTGGGGGACTTTTCATGGGAAAAGCTTTTTGTATCTTAAAATTTTTGAAATTTTGAGACAGTCTGCCCTGTTGGAAAAAAAAAAAAATTTGTTTTTGAAATTAAAAAATTGGATTGATGCACAAAAATGAACATTTAGAGTTTTCACAGGCTTAGAGATGGTCTCCCAGTTCTCAGTCTTTTTTAACATTCCGTTATGTTTTCATTATTTTCAGTTCTTATATACATACAGTTAAATAGTTTCAGTTTTTAATACATAATTTAAACAGTGTGAAGCTTTGCATTAGTGCACAATCATAAAAATTAAGATTATACTCTGAACTTTTCAATTAGAGAAACATGAGATTGTTACTAGTATCTTCTGTTTTTCTTTCACTGGAGTCTTTTTGTAAGTTTTCATGTAGAGTAGAAAATAGGTATATTATGCTCAATTTGATTTGTAATTGGTTTTGTTGCTTGGTTCCCAAGTGTTTTATGGATATTTTTGTTTAATTGTGCCAGTGTCTCTGGAAGACATTCATCATTTTAAAGATGAAGCAGAAGCAGGTATAAAGGTTTTGCTGAAAGTTACACAGCACTAAGACAAAAATAGGATTTAAATTCTTTAAGCATAAAATTTCAAATATTTTTTGTAGGTGTTGAGCAAGGGTTCCTCTGATAACATGCAGAGAAGATGTTGATATCCAAAAATATAGACCAGTTCATACCTGGCCAAGTATCCTGAAGTATTCACTGCCTGTGTTTGTCCTAGGTGTGAAGCAAGCCTGCTGTGAGTTCTTAGAAAGTCAGTTGGACCCTTCTAATTGCCTGGGTATCAGGGATTTTGCTGAAACCCACAATTGTGTTGACCTGATGCAAGCAGCTGAGGTTTTTAGCCAGAAGCATTTTCCTGAAGTGGTACAGCATGAAGAGTTCATTCTTCTAAGTCAAGGAGAGGTGGAAAAGCTGATCAAGTGTGATGAAATTCAGGTACAGATTTGGCTTGGTGTTATAGTTTCTTCAAGACTTTTGTTATGGCAATTATAAAACTTGCAAAGTACTTATATAAGGGAGAAATAAAAAAGAGAGAGAGAGAAAACTTGCAAAGTGAGGTGGAGTTACTGTGTTTCTGTATCAGGGCTTCATAATCAAATGTCCATATTGGCTCCAAAGGTTACATTAACTCCCTGAAATTATATACCCCAAATTATGTACCAATTATTTGCATCTCTATGAAGAGGGACTTTGTCACTTTCTTCAATTAGATATATGATCCCAGTGGTTGAGAATCACTATTAAACAGAGTATGGAATAAGCAGAAAATGGAAGTAAAGTAGGTTTCTGTGGAATACTGCTATTAACCATTCACTTATTTCACAAACATTTATTGGGAATACCTACCATGTAGCAATTACTGTGCCAGGTGCTTCAGATCCAAAAGTGGGTAAACTGTAGATCTTGCTTTCAGAGAATTCACAGTATAGTAGTAGAGACAGACATATTTTATGTAATAATAGTTCTTAAATATATTTCTTACCAAGTTTTAGTCAACTTTTTCTTTGTACCTTTTCCTAGTGACTTTTCTGAAGGAAAATTGATTAGGGCACATTGGCGACATTGTTTCCAACTAAAGAGGAATAATTTTCCAGCTTGACATGCTATTTCATATCAGCCCAGAGAAGTTACAAATGCCGCTGAGGCAAGAATTTGCAAAAATCTTAGTTCTCACCCTGTTGATGTGGGACATTGTATCCTTGTGCTGAAATGCCCTGCGTAGCCAAAAAATATATTCTTGGAAACTGGCACTTCACTAGAATATCTTGATTTTTCTTGATTTATCCATATATTGGAACATACAATGAATAGAATGAGCAACTATGTATTTGAAGTTCATTGCATATAATAATAAAATAGCTAATACTTACTCAGCACTTACTATTGGTTCATTTACCAAATATTTATCGAGTACTTACTATGTGCCCAGAACTGTTCCTAGTGTTGGAGGTCCCATTATGAACAAAACAGACAAAAATCTCTGTTTCCCAGAGCTTCCCTTCTAATGGCACCATTCTTGGTACTTTTATCTTACTTAATTCTCACATCTCAATTTTTCATAGGAGGAAACTGAGGATTGGAGGTTACCTATCATATCACAGCTAGTAAGTGATAGAGCCAGGATTCAAATGTGTGCAATCTGGCTCCAGAGTCCTGTTTTCTTAACCACTAAACTATGAGCTGGTCATGTAGTCATTTTGTTTCTAATTGTCCAAATCAGGAAGAGGTCACAGAAGTCATTTATTTTGGAACTATGTAGACTTTGGAATAAAACTGGTTGGAGCAAAGAGACCAAATGACTGACTTTATGTCAAAAGCTAAAATGAAAACCAATTTGAGAACTCTTATGTATAGTTTTCCTTAAGTGTGTGTCAAGACTGACCTTTTGGTTTTTTCTGGAAAGACAGCAAATGACATATTTTTTTCTGTTCCATATACCAGCCAGAAATAGAAACTAGATGTCTGACTCTGAGTTGCTAACACTTGTTCTTTTTAAATAAAACAATAGTACTTAAAACAGTGGGAAACAGTATGTCATGTTGGTTATGACAACATAGGTTTTAGAGTTAGACTGGGGTTTAGTGTTGGCTGTAGGGCATGTGTTACCTAACTACTAGTTGTCAGTTTCCTCTTGTATAAAATGTAGATAATATTAGTACCCAGTACAATGGGTTAGTCTGTCATTAAATAAGAATGCCAGTACCTGGCGGGCGTGGTGGCTCATGCCTGTAATCCTAGCACTCTGGGAGGCCGAGGCGGGAGGATTGCTCAAGGTCAGGAGTTCGAAACTAGCTTGAGCGAGACCCCGTATCTACTAAAAATAGAAAGAAATTAATTGACCAACTAAAAATATATATACAAAAAAAAAGCAAAACTAGCCGGGCATGGTGGCGCATGCCTGTAGTCCCAGCTACTTGGGAGGCTGAGGCAGTAGGATCGCTTGAGCCCAGGAGATTGAGGTTGCTGTGAGCTAGGCTGATGCCACGGCACTCATTTTAGCCTGGGCAACAAAGTGAGACTCTGTCTCAAAAAAAAAAAGAATGCCAGTGCCTGAAACATAAGAGAATTCTTTGTAAAACTTTATTGTGGAGAAAACTTATTTTCTCCAAACGAAGCATTAATGGAGTTTTTTCCTCCTAGCTTAGCTGTTTCTCTGTGATTCTAATTTATTCTGTCTTCAGTAAGATTAAGAATCTTTGCTCATGATTGCAAAAACCCCATCTTTAAGCTGATCTAATTTAAACGTAGACTGTGTCAGTCTCTAGCATGCATCTGCTCAAAATGATTTGCCAGTCATTCTTTAACAAAAATTTTTTAAAAAATCATGAACACCCATCTGTACCCTCCCCTACATCTAGTCCATCAGTAGCCTGGGTTAGTTTGATCTCCCAAATATTTTTCCAGTACATTTATTTCTCTCTCATCACTGCCACAACTATAGTCTAAGCACCGTCGACCTTTTTGCCTAATGTACCAAAGTAGCTTCTAACTGGCCTTTTAGCTCTTGGCCCTTCTAAACTGTTCTACCCATGTTAGCCAGGGTAATCTTTACAAAATATCAATGTGATCATATCACTAGCCTACTTGAAACCTACTTTAATGATTTTCAATTAGAGTAAAATCCAGTACTCTAATGCCCTCTGTGATCTGGCCCTTGCATACTTCTCTAGCTTCATCTTTCACCATTCTTCCACTTTCTCATTTATTATACTACACTATCCAATCATCTCCTCAAATTGCCAGCTCTTTTTAGCTCTAGGTGCTGTCCAATAGAATATTCTGTGAAAATGGAAATAATCTAGAGATGTACTGTTCGGTTTGCTAGCCACTGGCCCCATGTTGCTGTTGAGAACTTGAAATGTGGCTAGTGTAACTGAGAGGCTGAATTTTTAATTTAATTTAATTTTAATGAATTTAAATGTAAATAGCCACACATGGCTAGCAGCTACTGTGTTGGACAGTGCAGCTCTAGTGCTTTTATATGTACTCTTTTGTCTGCCCTGGAGTACTCTTTTGCTCTCTCTAGCTGCTACTCATCCGTCAGATTTTAATTTATCGCTTCTTCAGGGAGGCCTTCTCTGACTCATCAGTGTAAATTAGGAAATCTCATGTTACTCTGTGTCATAGCCCTGGGCCCTTTCCAATATAGTATATAATAATAGTGGGATTGTTCATTTTTCTGATTTAACAGTTGTTTCCCTACTTAAGAACAGGGATTATATCTGATTTGTTCCATTGTATAACCAGCTTCCAGGACAGTGCCTGGCATTTGCGAGGGATTGAGTAAATCCATAGAATGAATGAACTTTCTGGAACATTTTCTTTGTTTTTAGAGTACCACCATTCTTAGAAAAAAGTTCACAGGGTGATTAGTCACAGTGACACTCTGAAAGGTGTCTCTCAAAGCACATATGCCCTTGGTGCTGGTGGAAAGGACACAGGACCTATGCTTAGGTGTCTGTCTTTGGGAAGTCCTAGGTGTCGTTATATACCTAATGTCCTTCTGGTGGTATAATGTAGGGCTTTTAGGGTATGTCTCACCTCATTTAGTTGGCCAGATGTAAACTCAGACCTAAGTTCCTCAAATTACTAATTATATGTATCATCTCAAGTAGTTCAGTGCCTAATAATAGTAATTGCTCAAATGCTAATTCATAGTGCTTTGAAAACTACAACATTCCATATGATGATGTAAGAGAAGCTCCTATGTCGGAGGCTTGGGTGGATGATTTAGGGGAATGAACTTGGAGGTCATTAGATAATGATTATGAATAAAAGTTATTTCAAGAGCCAGTTTTGAATAGGGCAACAGATTTCCCCACCTACTCTCCTAAAGTTGTACAAATGACAAAAACAAAATTCAGGAATGGAAAGAATTCTGACATGAAGGCCACGCAACTTGATGATTTATTAGGTACTATCTTAGATTTTTTTTATTAACCTAAGTTGACTATAATTCTTTTCTTGATCTGAATTAGCTGTGCCTGAAAAGATTGTTTTCCTAAGAGCCTAGCTATTCCTAGAAGATGGGAAATAATGGTGTTGGGCAATAAGGAATAGGAAAGAGAAAGTAAGCATGGCTGTTTTTCGACCCTGTGAGCTAATTGGAAATGCAGATCCATGATGTGTAATTATACATTTACAGGTAGATTCTGAAGAGCCAGTCTTTGAGGCTGTCATCAACTGGGTGAAGCATGCCAAGAAGGAGCGAGAAGAATCCTTGCCTGACCTGCTACAGTACGTGCGGATGCCCCTGCTGACGCCCAGGTATATCACAGATGTAATAGATGCTGAGGTAAGTCATACAGGACACTCAGGATCCAAAACGTTGACTAACTTTTGTAAGCTTGGTATTGTGTATTCAAAATTGATTATTTTTAATGTAGACACAGAGTCTTCTGGTTCATCTCTAGATGCCAGAGAAGGTGGTACTGGGTAAACTTTGTCCCTTTCTCCATTGAACATAAATTGTTCCAAATTGCCCTGGAAAACAGCCGAAGATGCTTTGCTTAGCAAGCCTCTTTATTTTTGACCTCTAACGAATCCAGCATTATAGTAGTTTGATGCGTTTTATTGTCAACTTTGGTCATATCATGTTGCATTTATTTATAAAAGTGTTTCTCCAACTTAAGTTCTTTGTAATATGTTTTCATAACTTTTACCTTATATACCACCTGTGTTACCTGGACTATACTGTAGGGGAACAATGTTTTATAACATGTAGGTAAGGCTCAGGTCAGTGAATGAGTTCCTCCTACTTGGCCCAGTCCTAGATCTCTTTGGGAGTTAACTAAACACAGTTTTTCTTTTTTTCTCATTAGAAAAGTTGCAGGCTGGTTAGTGTCACGTCTCAAACTCTTTTTCTTCTATTTGTAATTTCTTTCTTACAACCCATCAGCATACCCTTTGTGTCCAGTTATTTTTTTTTTCTTTTTCTTTTTTATACCATATGCCTTTCAACCCATAGTTGTTTATACTGTGCTAAAAGCACAGACTCTGGGCCGGGCACAGTGGCTCACGCCTGTAATCCTAGCACTCTGGGAGGCCGAGGCGGTTGGATTGCTCGAGGTCAGGAGTTCAAAACCAGCCTGAGCAAGAGTGAGACCCCGTCTCTCCTATAAATAGAAAGAAATTAATGGGCCAACTAATATATATAGAAAAAATTACCCAGGCATGGTGGCGCATGCCTGTAGTCCCAGCTACTCGGGAGGCTGAGGCAGGAGGATTGCTTGAGCCCAGGAGTTTGAGGTTGCTGTGAGCCAGGCTGAAGCCATGGCACTCACTCCAGCCTGGGCAACAAAGCAAGACTCTGTCTCAAAAAAAAAAAAAGCATAGACTCAAGGGACTAAAATCCCAAATTCACTGCTTACTATGTGAACCGAGGCAGATAGATGACTTAATAAAATTGTACCTCAGCCTTCTTATCTGTAAAACAGAGATGATGATGGTACCTACCTCATAGATTGCTGTTAGTATTAAATAAGTTAATATGTAAAAGCTTTTAGAATTGTGTCTTGTATGTAAGTATTTACTAGTATTGTTTATATTCCTTTCCAATGCATCACGAAAATGTCAGGTTAATAGATGTGCTATGTAATTAGAGCTTACATCAATTAGGTTCCCAACAGGAAACAGATGACATGCTCAAAACAGAACAATTTGAGGAGGGGTTTATTTTTAAAGGAGCTGCTTACAAAGATGTGAGTATAGAGAAATAACAAAAGATAGTGAAGTAATCTGGATCTCGTACAGCCACGATATTAATCCCTAAACCTGAAGAAACAAGATCAAGGAGTAGTTACCAGAACCTGAAAGGAAAGAGTCATGTAGAATCGCTTCCTCGAGAAGAGGCTTGACCTTCTCGACCAACCACAAGCCAGAGGGCATGGGAGCCCTATTGTCATAGTCATATAGTCCAGTCTTCCGAGCCAGAGAGCAGAGTAGAGAAGGGCACAGAGTGACTCTAGGGAGGCAGATGAAAGGTGTCCAGTACAGAACTATCAGAAATAGACATGGGGATTATGTGCTATGAACCTTGGGAAAATTAATTATTCAGACAACATATACTTCTTTCTTTCTTCTTTTTTTTTTTTTTCAACTTTTTAACTTATCTGTATTTGTTACAAGTTTTAAGTGGATTGTGACTCGGGCACTACATTTCTATTCACAAGCCTCACTTTTCAAAACAGTTTTACAACACATATGGGTAGGGCTTATAATTTTGCTCCTCTAAACAACACTTCTTTGGAAAACAAGCCCTGTGTAGAGTTTCAAGTTACTTTACTTTAAACATACTTATTTCTAGAGGGCTAGTAGTACATGCAGAAGGTATACTTCTTTCTGTTACCCCAGAAAATAACAGAAACCTTCTGGTTTTCCCTTAAAATTCTTATTAGTTACTATGTACTTGTATTTGCATAATCCCTGGAAAGATATACAAACTAATAAAAGTAATTACAGGTAAGCACCAATGTAGATGGAGAATACTTCTCAATGTATCTTCTGATTTTTGATCTGTGTAATATATTATCTATTTTAAAAATTATTTCTGGAAACCCACAGCATAGTTATAATTAATGCAAGCAATACTCCTGAAATCACAGGGCTCTGGACACTGGTTTTCTATATTGAGAAGTTAATTCTTTATGTGCCCTTTGTACTCCCACAGTATTGGAGGTAGGCCCTGTGGCTCACTCTACTATCTGCTGTATTTCAGCCTTTTATCCGCTGTAGTTTACAGTGCAGGGATCTCGTTGATGAAGCAAAGAAGTTTCATCTGAGGCCTGAACTTCGGAGTCAGATGCAGGGCCCCAGGACAAGGGCTCGTCTAGGTAAGCTGGCATCTTGGCAAATGGGGATATTTTTCAACTACTTCTTATAGGTGGCTTAATTAGTTGAAAAAGACATTCTGTAAGAAGTACAAAGACTCTGTTTTAGATCTTTTATTGTGTCATCTCAGACAAATCACTTTACTACTCTAAACCTCCTTTTCATATAAGTCAAAGATATCTTCATCTATTTCATATAATTATTTGAACATTAATTGAGATAAAGTATAAAAGCATATTATAAATTGTGAAGTGTCATGTAATATGTTACAATTTTATTTCAATATATTTAGATTCTGTGAATTAGAGATTCTTTTCAGTGTCATGTAGTAAGTGGTATGCTCTACCCACCTCTCCCTTTCCCCTTACGTGTTTTATCCATTCTGGTAGGAAAAGAGGAAGGAAAAGGAGCCCAGTGTGGTAGAAAGTACAGGGGTTTTGGCAGTAACCTCCAATCTAGGTTCCCAGTCATTTTACAGCCATAAAATCTCTGAACAACTCACACTGACACCTCTATCTAAGTTCTGCTGTAGACATATAGTTACCAGAATGTTTACTGAGAAACTTTCAGCCAACAGGAAATGCTGTTAGTTCCCTGGGTTTTATAGTATAATCTATTTCTTTCCTGTTCCTATGTCCCCAACCTGCACTGAAGCTGTCTGTTACTGTGTTAGCCAAAGTCATCTCCGTAGGTTGAAACAGAACAGTGGTATGTTCAGGTTTGCCTTCTACAGTTTTAATGTTGTCCATAAATTTAAATTTCAGAGACTCAAGAGCGAGAGCCTTAAGAAGAAATAACTTTCTATATTAGGCAGCCTTATGATATATCTCCTATTTTAGATCAATCTCTCCACAACATGAAACAAAATATCTTAAAACTATTTCTACTTAAACTTCCCTGTGAGTTACCCAGCCAGGGATGGGGAAGTAATGTATTTTTTTTGTAATCTTTGTCTTCAGGAGCCAATGAAGTGCTTCTGGTGGTTGGGGGCTTCGGAAGCCAGCAGTCTCCCATTGATGTGGTGGAAAAATACGACCCCAAGACTCAGGAGTGGAGCTTTTTGCCAGTAAATAGTGGTGGAACCAGTTGTTGGGAGGGAGCTTAAATGTCCTTGGTCTCGTACTCTAGATTGTAACTAATACAACCCTAAGAGTAGAGAAGCCTAGTAAAAGCATGTTTCTTACACCAGTGTTGTGAATACAGTAGGTACGCAGTAAACAGTTTTTGACTGTTTAGAATAGAGGATTAGCCTTTAGAAATATCAATATCCCTGTGT
This sequence comes from Mirza zaza, assembly GCA_008750895.1. Classification (NCBI taxonomy): domain Eukaryota; kingdom Metazoa; phylum Chordata; class Mammalia; order Primates; family Cheirogaleidae; genus Mirza; species Mirza zaza. Next base: position 31,009 of record VSMD01099097.1, read on the forward strand.
CAAATTCAGTGGCCAACACTATGTAGGTGCCTTTCTCTTTTTTTTTGAAACAGGGTCTTACTCTGTTGCCTAGGCTAGAGTGCATAGGGTACAGTGGCATCATTATAGCTCACTGCAACCTTAAACTCCTGAGTTCAAGTGATCCTCCTGCCTTAGCCTCCCAAGTGAGTGAGTCTACAGGTGTGTGCCACCATGCTTGGCTGATTTTATTTGTAGAGACTGGGTCTTGCTATGTTGCTCAGGCAGGTCTTGAACTCCTAGCCTCAAGCAATCCTCCCACTTCAGCCTCCCAAGTGCTGGGATTACAAGTGTGAGCCACCATGCCCTGTCTGTTTAGGTGCCTTTCTAAGCTGAGTAAGTATAACTAAGCTAAGTATAACTCCCAGAATCCTTTATTAGTCACACTATGTGTGACTGAACTCAGCATCAAATTGTCGAATTGTGTTAAATTGAACTAGTGTCAGTTGAACTCAGAAGTTTGTATTCTTCTCCCCTCAGTATGTCTCCATTTCAGTGCTAAATGAATAATAATTTCTGAGAAAACACGGAAATCCACTCCTGCTCTCTAGGGTCTTTGAATCCTGGCTCTTTCATTAGCAATGTAGGAATACTTTTCTACTTTATGGAATGATATCTGGCACTTAGCCCAGCGCCTTATGGAACAGAAAGGGGTCAGATGCTGGGTAGTAGAAAGCCATCAAATCATTTGGGAGAGAGACACGCGTGCAGAAGGCTTGCATCTTAAGACCACCACAGCAAGCATTTCGTTCAGGAGGCAGCCAGCTGGGGGCCACTTGAGGATGAATCACTCAAGGAGGGCTCACGGTGACAGGTGAAAAAGCATACAGGTGTGTAGATAAAAACAGCAAGGAGAGCAAAAGGTAAGTCCCAAAACTTGCCTAACTGAAATTCTCTGTACCTCTTCTTTCCAAATCCATAGAGCATCACTCGTAAGAGACGTTATGTAGCCTCAGTGTCCCTACATGACCGGATCTATGTAATTGGTGGCTATGACGGCCGTTCCCGCCTCAGTTCAGTGGAATGTCTGGATTACACAGCAGACGAGGATGGGGTCTGGTACTCTGTGGCCCCCATGAATGTCCGACGAGGCCTTGCTGGGGCCACCACCCTGGGAGGTAGGCTTGGCGTGCAGGGTCACATTTCCATCTTTACTGTGGCTGGATCAGGGTTCTTTTTGCTCCTCTTGTCTGGCAGGAGTATGAAATTTGAGGATAAATTTGTCTGATCAAATATACCTTTTTGCTTTCGGAAGTATCAATGTTACAGAAGCGGATCGGCATTCATGTTTCAGTACTGACTACAAAGTTGGTAATCAAGTTCCAATGTGCTGGGTTAAGGACTAGCGCTAATTGTATTTTTATAAACTCCCATGTAGTCTTTGAATGATTCTAAAGATTTCATCTTACCCCCTTCTTTTTAGATGTCTTAACTGTGCCGTCTTCCTTGTCTATAACATTTAATTGACTTATTCCATTTTATTTATTTTTTTTTTGAGACAGAGTCTCACTCTATTGCCGAGGTCAGAGTGCTGCGGCATCAGCCTAGCTCACAGCAACCTCAAACACCTGGGCTCAAGCAATCCTCCAGCCTCAGCCTCCCAAGTAGCTAGACTACAGGCATGCGTCACCATGCCTGGCTAATTTTTTCTATATATATTTTTTTAGTTGGCCAATTAATTTCTTTCTATTTTTAGTAGAGACGGGGTCTCGCTCTTTCTCAGGCTGGTCTCAAACTCCTGAGCTCAAACAGTCTACCCGCCTTGGCCTCCCAGAGTGCTAGGATTACAGGCGTGAACCACTGTGCCTGGCCAACTTATTCCATTTTAAAAAACACTTTGCTTTTACTCCCAGGCATTTAAAGAATCTGTAGGGAATTTGTAGAGAAAAGAATTCTTAGAAATATTTCATTCTCTAATAGTTTGTGATTTGTTCATTCTGAACAGATATGATCTATGTCTCTGGTGGCTTTGATGGAAGCAGGCGTCACACCAGTATGGAGCGATATGACCCAAACATTGACCAGTGGAGCATGCTGGGAGATATGCAGACAGCCCGGGAAGGTGCTGGACTAGTAGTGGCCAGTGGAGTGATCTACTGTCTAGGTATTGAGTCTGAGTTGCTGGAATGGGAGAGAACTCAATGGGTGGGAATCCTTTTTATCAAAATTAATTAAGTTCATAGACTTTCTTCAACAAAAACCCTGGTCCATTTCAATATATTTTCCATTAACTGGGATTATCTTTTTGTAAGCAGAAAGTAGGGTACTGTCAGATTTCCCTTAGCTTTATTAAGGAACTCTTGTGGGAGAATTGAAACTAAAAAAAATTAGAGCACTCAAAGAAAGGCCAACTAGGAATGGGCCTGAGGATCTACCACTCTTTCTGGAATGGTCTCTGCTTTGTCTTTCAGGAGGATATGATGGCTTGAATATCTTAAATTCAGTTGAGAAATACGATCCCCATACAGGACACTGGACCAATGTTACACCAATGGCCACTAAGCGTTCTGGTAAGACCACATCTGAGTGAGGAGACAATAGACAGTGCTGTCAAATCTTTACATATGTGACAGTGGTGCAGTCACAGGACAGGATATCAATAAATCAGATGTATAGTTCCTGGTTCACCGTATGCTTACGAGTCGGATTCCATTCTCCTGTTTCTCTTTTCTCTAAGTATTAGGACAAAGACAGCTTAAACTTTCAACCAAATTATAAATTTGAGATCAAAAGCCTTCGTGTCTTTGTTCTCTCCCTGCATTTTAGAATATCTAGTACAATTTTGTCTATGTAGTACATGTACAAATGTTAAATAAAATTTCTAGTGCATAATAACAGAAGAGGAGCTATTTACCTTCACCGAGAGCTTTTTGAGGTAGAGTAGGCTGGGATGTAGGAAAGGAGAAAACGCTGTGCTATTCTAGTTTATTTTCTCTAGGTACAAATTGCTCCAGAACCATAGTCACATAGTCTTTTTCCTCCTTCCACCTTTACTGCTTTTTATTATTTATTTATTTATTTTTGAGACAGAGTCTTGCTCTGTTGCCTGGGCTAGAGTGCCATGGCGTCAGCCTAGCTCACAGCAACCTCCAACTCCTGGGTTCAGGCGATCCTACTGCTTCAGCCTCCTGAGTAGCTGGGACCACAGGCATGTGCCACCATGCCTGGCTAATTTTTTTCTATATATTTTTAGTTGTCCAATTAATTTCTTTCCTTTTTTTTTTTTTTTTTTTTTTTTTGTAGACACAGTGTCTCACTCTTGCTCTGGCTGGTCTCAAACTCCTGACCTTGAGCAATCTGCCCACCTCGGCCTCCCAGAGTGTTGGGATTACAGGCGTGAGCCACCACACCCGGCTGCTTTTTATTTTTTACTTTCTTCTTTTCTCCTAATGAATAGGGTTGGGCTTTCTGAGTTAATGAAAAGAAAGAAGTTTCCTACAAGTTATATGGGGCAAGTAAAGAAGAGAACCATTTCTATTTTTCTTTCATCATTTCAAGTCCTAGCCAAAGAATTTATAGATAGAATGCCCTGTGCTGGACTAGATTATTCTAGGCCCATCTATGCCCCCAGTCATATTCGTCATCTACCCTAGAATTCAGTTAGCTATCAGTGACCCATGTTTTGTTCCAAGGATTCTGATTCTAGGCTTAGTACCATTCATTTGCTAATAGCCTCTTTTTCCCCAGGTGCAGGAGTAGCCCTGCTGAATGACCATATTTATGTGGTGGGGGGATTTGATGGTACAGCCCACCTTTCTTCTGTTGAAGCATACAACATTCGCACCGAGTCCTGGACAACTGTCACTAGCATGACCACTCCACGATGCTATGTAGGGGCCACAGTGCTTCGGGGAAGACTCTATGCAATTGCAGGGTAAGGGTTTAGAAACCAGCCAGATTCATCATGTATCCAGGGCAAGAGTTGATGTGATCCCCTTCTTGTTTTTTGATGGAGACAGGGTTTGGGTGGGGGGAGACATCTCCAATGGCATCTTTAATGAAGAACTTGTATGGAAAGAAATAGAAAGTTGATTTCTTTCTTTTGCTTCTTTCCCACTCAGATATGATGGTAATTCCCTGCTGAGTAGTATTGAGTGCTATGACCCTATCATTGACAGCTGGGAAGTAGTGACATCCATGGGAACCCAGCGCTGTGATGCTGGTGTGTGTGTTCTCCGAGAGAAATGACCATTGTTGGAACACCATCCAGAGCTTGTGACCAGTCCAAAGGACAGTTTGCGGGAGAATCAAGGATCCTTTCCAGAATGTTTGTTTCTCACTCTATGCACAGAGTGATTACAGGCACTGGTGCAGTGATGATTGTACTTATTTAACACACACTCCCTTTTGTGCTGGTTGTTGTCCCCAGGAAGGGTGGGTGACAGATATCCAAGGGAAGAGAATCCACACTGAATAGATGTCAGAAACCAGACACCTCTCCCTCTGGTTTGGAGAGCACTTTCTTGTCTTTTCTAACTACCATGTACTTGGGACACTATACATAAGTTTTGCCTCATCTATTGCAGACAACTAAGGTGAGTATGGCCTACTACATGTGGGCAGTATCCAGGCTAGATAATTAGAAGGATACCAACTTGAGTAAGTTTGGTAAAATCCAAGGGTTTTTTTTCCCTAGGAACAAATATTCTAATCTACAGGTAGGTAGGGGCAACACAGTTGCATTCTGGAGGAAAACAAAAGAGAGAATCCTATCAAAACTTTGGGGACCAGGGAGAGATTCATATGATACTCCCTTGGGGGGGGACAGGGTTGGCATATCAGAACTGGGGTTGGAATAAGTGAAGTAAACTGAATTTAATGGAATGTGAGTGAACCTCAAACACCACTGAAGTATAACCTGGAAGACTGAAAAAGGTATATTATTTGAAGGATTTTTTATTTCCCCAAGGTCTTTGGAGAGTGTTGAGCATCTTGGCACTGGAGACTGAGAAAATGACAGTGAACAAATGTTGAGATAAGAGGAGATGGCATAAATGTGGGCGTTCAATATACCTGATGATGAATTAGAAGTACCTGTGATTTTACAATCGTCTTTTTCCGTGCCAGGGCTCATCTAGCCATGGCAACATTTGCTTTGAATGGGTGGAAGACTTTCTATGTTGAATCAAATACTACTACATTATTACTGTTACACTTCCACATTATTTATTTGGGGATGGGTTGGGGTGGCAGCAGCCTAGTAGTTCAGCTACCTGATTACTGCCCCATTCTTTTGAGGGCACACTTCTGCTAAGGAGTGCTTTTTACTGCTGTGTTTGGTACATTTAGTCTTTTTCCTGCTATAAGAGTCCCTTACTTGTCCTTAGAGTGGATTTTACTCATCTCAGAACAGAATAATCAACGACAACCAAAATTCTTTTGTTAGTTCCAGTACCTCTGCTATCAACATTTCTGAGCTACCAGTCAAGGCTTGTCTGTGTCATGGAGTGAAATTCTTGTTTTATGGGTATTGGGAGTGTGGGGATATGATAATCTAAACAAGGATGCACCTTCCCTTTGTTCTGAAATTCCATTTTTGCCTTTTTCCCTGAATTGTATTGACCTACAGAATTAATTTTTCTTTGTATTTTTGTAAGAAAATATTAAAAATCAACTGTCTCGAATGCCTTTAAGAGCATTTGTGGCTAACCACTGCCTTCAGCAGACATTTTAAGGGACAAGATACAGGGATCCACTTTAGATCCCATCCCTTCAACATGTTTACCTTGTGAGTTTACCAACTAGTTCTGCTGTTTCTCTGTTAGACACAGGTAAGAGGTAGGCACTTACTGTTTTGTGAAAGGGCTATATATGCAAAGTACCCAAATGCAAAAGGAGCCAAATAAAGAATGAGGCAGACAAATCTACTTTGTTGGTGAAGAGTGCTTTATTGGGGAACTTATGGGCAGTAGCATGGTCTTAGGCATCCACAAGACAGGTAGATCTCCATGCTGTTACTTCCCAGACCCAGGGCTTGTATAAGAAAAGGTATATGTGCTCTACAGGAATGTGCAGAACAAAGTCAACCTTCCAGGAAAAGACTATGCTATGTACATCATTGCCTGTAATTTGTGTGATAGCATCAAGGTTGTTTTGACCTAGGGACAGGATTTACAATAAGTCGGTGCTCTTATACAAGGAACAGTAGATAAAGTGGAAATCTTAGAGGCATTCTCTGAACTGGAGTTAATCAAAGTTAACATGGCACATTAGCATCCAAAATGGAGTTACTTTAGCGTCCACATTTATCACTATGGAGATTCTCATCAATGAAATGTTTACCTGAATTTGTCATATTCATAGGTCCCTCTCACTGCAGTTACTTAAAAACCAAAGGGAAGAATAAGACCATCTTGAGCTCATTTAGCACTCACTTGAATTTTAAAGTTTCAGTCTCCCCAAGTCCCTTTTCGATTTGCTTCAATTTACAGCACATTAAATAAACAACTATGCAGAAGGCTTGCAGAATTGTAAAAATCCTGATGCTCCCAGAGCAAAAGGAAGCAGGAACCTCAAGAGGAAGTTATTTGCACTAAAGGTGCCTGCCAACCTTTCTTTAGTAGATGTCTGCTAATTAAACCACAGCCTATGAAATGTGCTCATTCTGTTTCAGGAAGAGACACGGGATGTTGAGGGAGAGGTTAAGAAGTGGGGATAAAGGGCTGATGGCTCCTAAGGCTGTCTTCAGTGCTGACTTCCAAGTTTCAGACCAAATTCACAATTCATATACTGCAGCCACAACTGAATATTCTGCAGAAAAGTTAACATGTTACACTTATAGCTCTTTCTTCACTCTTTTCCCAATCTTACACACTTTCATATGTTCACATACATAGAGAATAGGAAGCACCAAATTAAGTGGTCCCTTCTGTTCTAGGAAAGCTATCATTTACCTGTCACCCCCATCACAATACTAATACATCCAATTAGTTTCTAAGTTCTATACAATTTTATCTTTAATTGTTCCAAATCCATTCCCCTATCTTTATTCTTTCTGCTACCACATAATTCAAGCCTTTATCTCTTGGCTGTACTCATGAGGTAATAGCCTCTGGATATCCTTACCTCTACTCTTTTTCCTCTCTTCCAATCTAGCCTCTCCACTTTGTTCAATCAGTTATCCTTCTAAAGCATAGACAGGATCATTACAGTACTACTTAACAGACAGCAGATATTCAGTAAATACTGAGCAGTTAGGCTGCTAATATAAATATCAAATTCCTTACCATGACATTAGACCTATGGTGATCTACTTTTCAAAAATTATTTTTGCAATAGGGTCTCATACTATGTTGCCCAGGCTGGTCTTGAACTTGTGACCTCAAGGGATCCTGCCTGCATCAGAGTAACTGAGACTACAGGCATGTGCCACTGTGCCCAGCTGTGATTTACCTTTCTGATCTTAACCTACCTACCTCTAATACTGCCTCTTTCCCCAGGCATAATCTGGTTCAGCCACAAATTTAGTCTACTAACCATTGCTAAGCTTGTTCTCACCTTTGTTCATATATAAATACTATATAGTTAAGTACTACAATAACTAAGAGCAGTGGCTTTAAGCTGCACCTGGATTTATGGGTCCTGGAAAGTTACCTTTTTGATGATTTAGTAAGGTTTTGGCTGTGGTTTCTAGGAGACAGAGTCTTGCTCTGTTGCCCAGGCTGGAGTGCAGTGGCAAGATCATAGCTCACTGCAACCTTAAACTCTTGGCCTCCGGTACTCCTCCAGCTTTATGTCCCCAAAATGCTGGGATTACAGGCGTAGCCTATTTAATAAATTGCTAAAAGCGCTTCAAAACAACGTTTTGCCGCATCATAAATGGTCACCATGATCAGGACAGAGACGGACAATTAAAGGTTCCAGGCATCTTTTTCCAATACCGAAAAGGTTCATGCCGCTCATAGCAGTTTCCTTACAGAGGAAGGAAGCTAAGGTAGCCACAACTTGCTGATGGGGAGTCCGACCCAGATTCCCTTCACAGTGTCCCCAGTTAATGTCCCCATTCATCTAGGAAACTAAATTCAGATCTCAGAAAACTGAACAGTAAGGTCAACCTTAATGACGTATTTGTTTAGGTCTTAACATTAGCGACCAGGTAGGTAAGGACATTTGTCAGTGGCGCCAGGGAGTGACCCTGTCACAAAGCCTGCCGACACCGACCCGCTCAGGTTAGGCAGTGAGTGAAGGCGCTTGCGCAGTGGAGTCCAGAGCGCGGGCAGCGGACGCCTGCGCGGAGAGGGCGTGGCCGTGCTGCCGCCCCGCCCCTGCCTGGCCGCGCCAGCGCAGTGGAGAAAGAGCGAGCAGAGGCAGCGCCTGCGCGGTCGTGGCCGAGGAGGCTGTGGCGGCAGCGGCGATGGAACAAACGGAGCAGCTGAGCGAGCTGGTGTCAGCCGAAGGCCGGAACCGGAAGGCGGTGCTGTGCCAGCGTTGCGGCTCCCGCGTGCTGCAGCCGGGGACTGCTCTCTTCTCCCGCCGACAGGTAGGGAGGCAGGCGAGGGGCCCTTGCCACCCGCGCGCTGTCCGCGAGGGGCCGCGTTGGCAGGAGTCGGGGTCCGGGCTCCTCCTTCCGTGGCCGCCAGGCCCCGCCCCTGGGGCGCGCTCGGCGAAGCTCCGCCCCCGAGGCCGGCCGCGGCGGGGGTGGGGCCGCGCGGCGGGCGCGCTCCGGCGGGGTCCCGGCCGGCTCGGCCCCGCGCGCTCCCCTGCGCGTCCGCGGGCCGCCGTCGGGGCCGCGGCACCTGGGCGGCCGCTCCGCGCGCGCACGTGGCCGGGAGGCGCCCCCAGCCCGCGGCGACACCGGCAGGTGTGCCTTGCGGCCGCGATGTCGCCCGGGGGCGCGGGAGTGTCGTTTGACCGCTGTCCCGCACCTGACCCCCAGCCACCTTCCTTAATCCGCCGCCCCGTTTGTGGCCGGCGCCCGTCTGCTCCTCAGAGGAGCCCCAGAAACAACTTGGGTGTGGAGGACGTGACGAAATAATAGCTCCTGCCACCTACACACTTGACCCAGGCGCTGGAAGCCGGCGTTTTCCACACGAATCCTATTTCAAGTGGGATAGGTGTCCGAAGCCCTGGAAATAAAAACTTCGAAGGGAAACTTAATTTCTTTTTTTCTTCAAGTTGGGAATTTTAATGCTCTTTCCCACCACGATCACCTCAAGTGAGAAAAATATTATTTTGGTAAACTTTTATTGTAAGTGTAACGCCCCCGACAGGAAAGTGCTAAGTATAATGTCGTTTCGACCATGTGCCCTTATCCTACCACCCAAAATTATTTCTAAAAATACACAGATCATTTTATTTCGTGTGGGTGAACAGACGGTGAAGTGTAATGTCCCGTGTAGGAGCCAGAAGCACTCATTTCTCCAGAACAGAGCGCTTTTCCTAAAAAAAAGGGGGGGAAAAAAAAAGAAAAAAAGTATCTTTCTCGTTTTGTGAGGGTTCTGGTGATTTTTAGTCTTGAGATTGGCGGAGCTCCGCCTGTTCTCTTGATGAGACTTCCAAGGATGGGCAGTAGAGTCCCCAATTTGTTTTACCTAATTAGTGGCATCATGAAGCAGTGGGGAGAAGGTGGGTCTTGGAACTAAACATACATGTAACTGAATCCTGACCTAATCATTCATTAACATTGGAAGAGTTATTTAACCTCCGTGAGCTTCAGGTTGCTCATTCTGTAGAATGAAGATGATGATATAGGGAAGAATTTGTGTGAAAGTGTGTTAGCACTGTGCCTAGTGCAGGTCAACCTAATACAAGTACAGTGACCTTGTGTAGGTTATTCCCATACTCCTTTCCCATGGCAAGGTTTTGTCTACTTTTATGAACTGGCAGAAATTAGGAGACTGTACAGGAGTTTATAGTTTATTTTTAAATTTTCTTTTTGATGTTTCAATACATAGAACACATAGTGATCAGATAAGGGTAATTAGGATATCTATCATCTTGAACTATTTTTAAATTCTTAATTCTTTTTTTTTTTTGAGACAGAGTCTCACTCTATTGCCCAGGTCAGAGTGCTGCGGCATCAGCCTAGCTCACAGCAACCTCAAACTCCTGGGCTCAAGCAATCCTTCTGCCTCAGCCTCCCGAGTAGCTGGGACTACAGGCGTGTGCCACCATGCCCGGCTAATTTTTTCTATATTTATTAGTTGGCCAATTAATTTCTTTCTATTTATAGTAGAGATGGGGCCTCGCTCTTGCTCAGGCTGGTCTCGAACTCCTGACCTCGAGCAATCCGCCCACCTCGGCCTCCCAGAGTGCTAGGATTACAGGCGTGAGCCACCTCACCCGGCCAAATTCTTAATTCTTGTTTGATATCATTTTAAACTGATTTTGCCAAAAAACTGTGTGAGCAAATTAAATTATACGTTCTGTTTCTTAACAAAGTGGCTTCTATTTTAGAAGGGGGCCTAGAAACTCTTTTGTTTTTTTATGTATTTTAAATTTTTTTCCCTTTTTACAAAGACATAAAGAAGTTTTTTGTCTGGATAAGTTGTCCTGTGGTAAAAACAAAACAAAACAAAGAACACTCCCCAGCCCTGATTACTGGCCTTGGGCAGGGTTGCAGGTTTTAAACATTTTACCCTTTTTCAGGCTGTTCCCCCTGTTACAGGTGCAGTATGGCAGGACCCCTGTCTTAGAAAAAAAATTAGCCGGGCATGGTGGCGCATGCCTGCAGTCCCAGCTACTCAGGAGGCTGAGGCTGGAGGATCACTTGAGCCAGGAGTTTGAGGTTGCTGTGAGCTGTTGACCCATTGTGCCACTGCAGTCCAGCCTGGGCAACAGAGTGAGCCCCTGTCTTTAAAACAAAACAAAACAAAAAGAAGTGAGGTGAGAGGCCAGGCGCGGTGGCTCACGCCTGTAATCCTAGCACTCTGGGAGGCCGAGCTGGGCGGATTGCCCGAGGTCAGGAGTTCGAAAACAGCCTGAGCAAGAGCGAGACCCGTCTCTACTATAAATAGAAAATTAATTGGCCAACTAATATATATAGAAAAAATCAGCCGGGCATGGTGGCGCATGCCTGTAGTCCCAGCTACTCGGGAGGCTGAGGCTGGAGGATCACTTGAGCCCAGGAGTGTGAGGTTGCTGTGAGCTATTGACCCATTGTGCCACTGCAGTCCAGCCTGGGCAACAGAGTGAGCCCCTGTCTTTAAAACAAAACAAAACAAAACAAAACAAAAAGAAGTGAGGTGAGAGGCCAGGCGCGGTGGCTCACGCCTGTAATCCTAGCACTCTGGGAGACCGAGCTGGGCGGATTGCCCGAGGTCAGGAGTTCGAAAACAGCCTGAGCAAGAGCGAGACCCGTCTCTACTATAAATAGAAAATTAATTGGCCAACTAATATATATAGAAAAAATCAGCCGGGCATGGTGGCGCATGCCTGTAGTCCCAGCTACTTGGGAAGCTGAGGCAGGAGGATCGCGTTAGCCCAGGAGACTGAGGTTGCTGTGAGTTAGGCTGACGCCACGGCACTCACTCTAGCCTGGGCAACAAAGCGAGACTCTGTCTCAAAAAAAAAAAAAAGTGAGGTGAGGAATAAGTGGTATGACAGCAACCATGATGAGCAGCAGAGGAGTAACAAACTTTGTTGGCATTGTATTTTGTAGTAGTCTGGGACAAGTAAAAGTATGTACACTACTCATATGGAAGAAATGAAAGCAAGTGTGTGTGTGTGTGTGTGTGTGGCACGCACATGCCAGAGGCTTTCTCTTAATGATTGGGGAATCAAATAGATTGGACTGTGCAAGGATCCTGGGGATAATATTCCAAATTGTAGAACTAGATTTTCATTTTGATAAGATGAATCCAGTATATTCATCATAATGATGGAATAGATCAAATCCAGATATCCTCTGTTCATTCTTTTAATGAATATTTGAGTTCCTGCCCTGTACCAGTTACTATTCAAAGCACAAGACATATAGTAACGAACAAGGAGGGTAAGTTCACTGCTTTCCAGGAGCTGATACTCTAGTGGAGGGAGACACATAATAAGTAAGTAGGCCAATAAATTAATAAGATAATTTCAGAAAATAAATGATAAGTATCCAGCAATCCCATTGCTGGGCATCTACCCAAAAGATCCAATGACACTCTACAAAAAAGACACCTGCACTCGAATGTTTATAGCAGCACAATTCATAATTGCAAGGCTGTGGAAACAGCCCAAGTGCCCATCAGTCCAAGAATGGATTAATAAAATGTGGCATATGTATACCATGGAGTACTATTCAGCTCTAAGAAACAACGGTGACATAGCACATCTTATATTTTCCTTGTTAGAGCTGGAACCCATACTATTAAGTGAAGTTTCCCAAGAATGGAAAAACAAGCACCACATATACTCACCAGCAAACTGGTATTAACTGAGCAGCACCTAAGTGGACACATAGGTACTACAGTAATAGGGTATTGGGCAGGTGGGAGGGGGGAGGGGGGGTATATACATACATAATGAGTGAGATGTGCACCATCTGGGGGATGGTCATGCTGGAGACTCAGACTTGTAGGGGGAGGGGGGGAATGGGCATTTATTGAAACCTTAAAATCTGTACCCCCATGATATGCTGAAATTAAAAAAAAAAAATAAGTAAACAAGTGGGAGTGGCATGAAGAAACTTCTAGAGGTGATGAATATGTTTGTTACCAAAAGTTTGGCACTTGTCTCTGAGGCTGAACAAAGAGGGCAAAAGAAACAGAAGTTTATTAACTTGCTGGCAAATGAGGAGGATGATAGACTCTCATCTTAAAAAACCATCATCCCCCCATAAACAAAAATACAGGGTTTTGAAAGGAGGTTTTCAGCGTGGTGCTATTGCTGTTTAACTATAGCATCTCTGATGAAGATGATCTCCTGACCTCAGTTGGGATAATTAAGGTACTAGAGAACAGAGAACACTCCTCTGCCTCTCTATTACTGTTCTCAGGCAGAAATCCAGGTTTTAATTCCTCAAAAAGGGTGAGGGGTTTTAAAGAGACAACTCGTAAAACATTTTGCCCTTTTTCAGACCCTTACTTTTGTTACATGTTCATTATCTTGTTACATGTGCCAAAGTTTATCAAACTATACACTTTAAATACATGCAGTTCATATGTCAATTATACCTCAATAAAGCTGTTTTTAAAAAATACAGTGGGCAAATAAGGAAAGCTAATTCAGATTGTTTGGTTAGAGAAGACCTAAGAAGGTTACATTTGAGCTGAATACCAGGAAGGAGCTGGCCAGACCAAGTTCCGAGTGCAGAGCAGACTCTGTTTGCGGAAGGGAAGAGGCCAGTGTGTTTGAAGCATGAGGAGCCAGAAAGGAGACTAAGACCGTGTGGGTCCATGGTAAGGACAGTGCCCAGCTGATGCTCCTCTTTCATGTCTCTTTACACCTTTCTTACCGCTCATGAGTTTTCTTGTGTTTCATGTGCCATCTGTTATGGACTTTAGATGTCAACACACTGTCCTGTCCATTACGGAGAGTAGAGATTTACCGCCAAATTTGCAAATGAAAACATCAAGAATGAAGAAAGGTGACATAATATTTTCCAGAAAAGGCGATATTCTTCTCCTAGCATGGAAAGACAAGCGGGTTGTCTGAATGATATCAACGACCCATGACACTTCTGTCTCGACAACAGGAAAAAAATAGAAAAAACGGGGGAGAACATTGTAAAACCTGCCTGCATCAAGGAATACAATGCCCACATGAAAGGCGTTGACCGTGCGGATCAATTCCTTTCGTGTTGTTCCATTCTAAGGAGAACGATGAAATGGACAAAAAAATAGTGTTGTACCTTATAAACTGTGGACATTTCAATTCATTTAGAGTGTACAACATCCTCAATCCACAAGAAAAATGAAGTGTGAACAGTTTCTGCTATTGATGGCGAGAGACTGGATAAGGGATGACAATAATGAAGGCTCTCCGGAACCGGAGACAAATCTGTCCAGCACTTCCCCTGGGGGTGCAAGGAGAGCACCTTGTAAATATCCACCCAAAAGGTTGTCAGGTGATAGGAAGCAGCATGAACCTACGTGTATTCCAGCGAGTGGAAAGAAAACATTTCCTACGAGAGCCTGCAGAGTTTGTGCCACCCATGGAAAAAGGAGCGAGTCTAGATACTTATGTAAATTTTGTTTGGTCCCTCTTCATAGAGGACAATGTTTCACGCAGTACCATACGTTAAAAAAGTATTAGGAACTTTAATTGTTAAATTAGTTGTTTAATTGTTTTTGTAAATAAAAATGTTATAATTATTGAAAAACAACACCTAAAGTGCATTATGATCTGTAGTTATGATGATTTAAATAACGTGCAGTTTGCCCAAGAAACTTCCCTGGCGTATGTCTTAGAGATTTCTGTGTGGTACGAAACGTGTTAAGAATCCTAGTCTGCAACTTAATGAGATGGCTGCCCTTTTTTGCAATTTATTGTTTTTGTTGTTGTTGCAGCTAGTGAGTGGTATGAAGTGTAGGTGCGATGGGGGTGACGAGGTGACTGGGCCAGTTCACCTTTGACGTTCTCTGTGTTCTCTTCCACTGCAGCTTTTCCTTCCCTCCATGAGAAAGAAGCCTGCGCTGGCTGACGGCAGCAATCCCGATGGCGATCTCCTCCAGGAACACTGGCTGGTGAATGACATGTTCATCTTTGAGAATGTGGGCTTCACCAAGGACGTGGGCAACATCAAGTTTCTGGTCTGTGCAGACTGTGAAATTGGACCCATTGGCTGGCATTGCCTAGATGACAAGAACAGTTTCTATGTGGCCTTGGAACGGGTTTCCCACGAGTAACTGAGGGGAAGGGGATTCGGCTCCACCCCCAATATAAAGCTACTCCCCACAAGAACTGGCATTTAACCTGGTATAACTGTTCTTCTGCCTTCATCTCTGTGTTGATATAAATAATGAATACCAACATGTCCACCTTTCATGCAGAGAGAGGGTCTATCCTGCTTCCTTAAACTTCAAGTCCTTGCCTCTTGTTTAGTTCCTTTTGCATCACAACATTTCCTAATCTCCTTTTTCCCCCAGTTTTGGGATACTGTAGTGCCTCCACAAATCTAGTCTCATCCTTAGCCTCTGCCTAGGCTCTCTTTTACCCAGGGCCTCCCTTATTTTTGCTCTAGAAGAACAGTATTCAGCCTCTTAGCCATGACAGAAGATGTTCATATCGCTGATAGTTAGATTCTACCTTTTTCTCTCTCATTCAAGAAAGCATACAGATATGTGAGGGTGACTTTATTGTATAACCTTGTTATCTACAGTCAGTTTTTTTCTAAAAGGAAAGCATTTACAAACTTGGATATTTAAACCAGTAATCAGAAACTGATTACCTTGGACACGTCTCTAACACCATGTCTGAGAGCCTCTGCTCTAGGTTGATGATGACATTCTACTGTGAAGATGAATGTGGTCCCTCTTCCCTTCAAATCTTGATGTGGTTTCTTTTTGTGTTGGCTTCTCATTGCTATAGCCTATAAGCTGAGAATCAGATTTTCAACCCCATCTGGCAGCCACACAAGGAAAACTCAGTCCTAGCTGTTTACCCAGGATCTCTTGGAATCAGAGTAGAGGGGGAAGGATATGTGAGGGATAAAACCTTTGCCAGATGATATGGGAGATTATAGGTTTGTCTCATCTGGACAGATGACATTCTTCCTTTGTTCTTAGGAAGACTTCTTTAATGGGTACTGTCTTCATTTACTGAATCTATTAGGCATGGTCCTCATAGAGTTTTTGGTTTAGTTGGAACCTCTACCAACCTAGAATACAAACTGTCCATCCAAATGCCTCTATTTCTATAGCTGTGGGGTTGCTCTAGCAGTTCGATATAGCTAAGCTTATCTAAGCCTTCATCTTGATTTCCAGTTATTCTGTCGTTTCTCTTCTGAAGTGGCTCACCATCTTAGAAGGAATCTGTATAACCAGATTTCAAGTATCTTCTCATTATCCCTACCTCTCAGATTCAGGAGGCCTAAAATTGAAATAAGGACTAAATAGAGACCTTACCATATGAAGTCCTTTTCCTTGCATCTATTTTCCTTTACCCAAAAACTTTCTAAGGGCTCCCCATTAAAGTGCAGGCCTTGGGCATAGTTTGCAGTCATCCTATTCCCGTAGAAAAGTGACTTTCTTCCCCAGTCAACGTGAACAAGCTCTAGTAGACAATGAGGGAACTGTGTTTTCCAAACAGTCAGTCGTATGTGATTATGGTATTTGCAGAAAAAAACAACTTGAGAATCTTCCACTCAGGTTAGGAGGAACAAAACCAAGTAGATGCCTCTAGGGCCACATGGCCCCTCACATCACAAGCCAAAACCTAAGCTAAGCATTTTTTAAAATTAGGCTTTAACTTTTTCTTTTTTTAAAATCACAGAAATAGTACATGTTTAGATTCAAAAATGGGTATAAATTTTTTTTAATTATTCATACTTTCACCATCCAGAGATTTCCAGTGCTAATGTGGTATATACCCTTCTCAGTGTTTTTCTATGTGTGTGTGTGTGTATATATATATACACACACACACACACACACACACGTATGGCTTTTTAAAACAAATACCAGATCGTACTGTACTCTTAACATGCTTTTTTATTTAACAAAATAGGGTGAAATCTTATGTCAGTAGATACCCATCTATGTACACCATTGTTATTAGTATTCCATTGTATCACTGTACTATAATTTATTTAAACAATGCACTATTAGGTTGTCTCTGGTTTCTTATGAACAATGATATACCGTGCAACCTTATAGTTAAATCTGTATCCACGTTTTTAATTATTTCCTTGGCCTACATCATTAGGCGTGGAATTACAGGGTATGCACGTTTTCAGAGCTTTGCTGTATTGACACATAGTCCTCAAAAAGCTGTGCTAATTGACCCTCCTCCAGCACTGTAAAAGAGCATTTGTTTCTCTGAACCCTTACTAACACTGGGTATTTATTAAAAAAATTTTTTTGCTGTTACTATGAATGAATACCTGAAAAACCAGAACAAAAAAAAATTGCCACTTTAATAGAAAATACGGTACCTCATTGTTTTAATTTGCATTTTTTATTTCTAATGAAATTTTTATATACTTTATTGGTCATTTTTTGTATTTTCTTTTTTGAGAATTGCCAAACATTTTTGCCCAAGTAGCCAAAAATATCAAGTTGCTATTCTGCCTTTCCAGTTTGATTTGAATAAAATAAAGACATTTAAACAGTGGAAATTAGATTGTTCCATGTCCTTGTGAAGAATATGTAATTTGAAAAAGCAGAAGAGAGCTGAAACTGGAACCTTAGGGTTTAGCTTGAGGTCTGTCAACTAATTAACTAGTCTGCTGTAAAATGCAAATGTCATTTGTTCATTCCCCTCACACATAATAGGTAGGTAACCAGGGCTTGCTGCTAGGAGTATAGAAACCAGTTTTTATTAGGGAGGGTAATTGATTTTGCCAATGCCTAATTTTTTTCTACAAAATTGTCTTTTTTTTTTAAACACAGAAACAAAGATGGATGATGGTATACTCACATTGTACATGTTACATGTCATGTATGATGCTACTCAAGTAACTGCCATATAACCAATGAGTTCTGTTCCTGGTGATGGTGGGTAGGTCATTTGGACTGGCCATCTCACAGAGGGCAACGAAAAAGGCTGGACAAAATATGTTAAAGATCTGTGTGAAGGCATCAGGGAACTATAATAATATGTGAGAGGGCCGGGCGCGGTGGCTCACGCCTGTAATCCTAGCACTCTGGGAGGCCAAGGCAGGAGGATCACTCAAGGTCAGGAGTTCAAAAACAGCCTGAGCCAAGAGCCAGACCCCGTCTCTACTAAAAAAAAATAGAAAGAAATTAATTGGCCAACTAAAAATATATAGAAAAAATTAGCAGGGCATGGTGGCATGTGCCTGTAGTCCCCAGCTACTCGGGAGGCTGAGGCAGAAGGATCGCTTGAGCCCAGGAGTTTGAGGTTGCTGTGAGCTAGGCTGACACCACGGCACTCTAGCCAGGGCAACAGAGCAAGACTCTGCCTCATTAAAAAAACATGTTAGGGGCCACTGTCCTCCTGAGGACATTTGCCAAATTTGGAGGCATCTGAGAGGCTGATCAGTTATTTTGACAGCCTGTCAAAAGTAGGGGACAGGGCCTGGCAAATGGTAGTAGACTTGGTGGTATCCCTCACTTTGGGTTGAAGCCCTCAGTCTTTTGCACCCCAGGAGTAAGGGTGAGCTGGAAATAGAAAATAGAAAGGCTCTTTTGAGATTGCAGCTCAGCTTCCAATTATGTATTTCAATTGAAATTAGATTAAGGTGATCCCAGAGTGGAGGTTTCCCCAAAACCTTGTGTTAAGGTGGCGATGCCAGTGCACGCTGGTTTTGAGAAAAATTTCCTCAGACAGATTAGGATAGAAAAGGTTTATTTACTTTTCCCTGGGGGAAGGGAAAAGGACCAGTACAAAGATGGAAAGGGAAGAATGTGCTAGCTCCAAAAATCAGCTGTCCAGCTATCGGGGATTTTTAAAGGGGGTTGTGAAAATGGCAGGGTGTAGTTGAGAAATCACTGCACCTGCTCCTTCCTTTCTTCTTGGCAGCGGATAGATAACAAAAACTGCTAGGATGTCAAAGTCCATGAGACTTGGTTTCCTGCCTTTCCTTGGAGAAGGGATTATCACAGATAATGACTCTGTCCTGATTATCACAGATGTGACTCTGTCCTCGAGATATGCTTGAGGCTGTCACTCGTTCTCCAGTTTACTCAGGAACTCTGTAAAAGCAGATTCTCAAGAAACAATTTTGAAAGAGAGATCTACATCTCTTTTTCGTCCATTCGGCTTCTTTCAGAAGTTGTGCAAAGCAGAACTGCAGGGTGTCTGTTAGTGAGACAACTCACAGGATTGCTCTTTAACTGTTACTGGGAAAATTGTAGGATTAGATAATTTTCCTGTTGTTTTTGCAAGGCTGCCCCTTTCACCTTGGTGTAAGCAAACTAAAACCCTCTCTAGAGGAAGATATCATCGTATTATTTCTACAAACAATTTAGCTAATACAGTATCCTGACAACAAAATATAACCAGGCACACGAGAAAAGAAATTTAGCAAAACAATATAGACAATGGCAACAGGCCCATAGTGGCTAAAGATGTTAGAGCTATCAGACAGACTTTAAAATAAACTGCTTATTACAGAACACGTTCTTACATTTAGGGGGAAAAAAAAACAAAGAAAATAAAAATAATAAAGAAAAATAAAATTTTAAAATTAAAAAATTAAATAAAATAAACTGCTTACTATGTTGAAAGAGAATTTCAGCAGACACCTGGACATGGGGGGCAGTGGGGGGAAAATGCAAGAATTTTTTAAAAATCCAATAACGAAAACAGAATTCACTGGAAGGTTTTTGGTTTTGTTTTTGAGACAAGAGTCTCACTATTTTGCCCAAGTTGGTCTTGAACTCCTGTGCTCAGGAAATCCTCCTGCCTCAGTGGAAGGTTTTAACAGCAGAATAGGCACAGCTGAAGAGAAAACTAGAAAACTTAGAAGCTAGGCATAACTCTAACAGTAGATGTGTAAGTCCACGACACAAAACCTTATTTGACATTACTGAGAGAAATGAAAACATATTCACAAGGCCAGAAAACTATAGCTGACAGGAAAAATGCATTCATCTAGCACCTGATCTATTAAGGCTTAGGAGCCTTCAAGCTAAAAATGGCTTTTACATTTTTAAATGGTTATGTAAGTGTCTATATACTATCTTCAATTTTGCCTCTTAGCAAAAATAATAGGCCTAAAATACTTCTCTAGTCCTTTAAGAAAAAAATTTGTCAGCTCCTAACTAATGCTGTAAAGCTGTCAACTTTCCCCAAACTGATGCATAAATTCAGTCAATCCCAAAGAAACAGGTATGTGTGTGAAATTCAACAAACTGATTCTAAAAATTATATGAAAATGCGGAGGACCAGGAATTGCCAAAAAAGTCATGGAGAAAAACAAGTGGGAAAGTTTTTCTATTGGACAGTGTAGCCTGTCAAAAGGATGGACAAACAGACTAATGGAACAAAATAGCTCAGACTCATGCATATGGACACTTGATTTATGATAAACACTGGGGTAATGATTTGGAGGGGGCATGAGGGCTTCTGCAATGCTGGTGATGTTCTGGGTTTTATTTTAATTTTGATAGTGGTTATGCAACAAATTATTGAACTATATCTTTTGTATACTTTTCTGATTATGTTTTATTTTCACAATAAGTTTTTTTTGTTTGTTTGTTTAGATTTAGAGGCAGGGTCTGACTGTGCTCAGGCTGTATTCAGGCTGGTGTTCAACCCCTGAAGCAGCAGCTATCGGCCCGCCTTGGCCTCCCAGAAAGCTAGGACGACAGGTGTGAGCCACCACGCCCGGCCCACAATAAGTTTTTAAAAAGAATGTAGTGGTTCTATACAAAGCCCATTTTCCTAAACATCTGTTCTTCCCTTCAAAATCATATAGCATTTCATTTCCATTATCTCCTAAACATATACACACTTAAAAATTAAACCCATGACTCTACTTCCTCACCTGTAAAGATGGTAAATTCCATAAGCATGGGGACCAAGAATAAATATCCTGTTTACCCTTGGTGCTTAGCCCAATGTCCACAACATTTTAACAGTTCAATAAATAATCGTGAAAGGAATTTAAAATAAACTCTGCTGAATGCTGTATTATTTTAATAGGACTAATTTAAAGTAGTTCATGCAGATTTCTGAAAGTAGAGTTAGAAGTTAAAGTGAATTATAATTCTGGTACAGGAATAGCGGATTAAAAATGACAGTAGGTGCTGCACTTTTTTCCAATGCTTTTTGACAAAGACGATGAAAACAGTTGTACGGGTTGGTGGGAGAGTGTCTTGACGTGGCTGTGAGCATGGCTGAGTCATCAGAGGGTGAGGGAATAAAGGCGTTAACCTTAATAGTGTTAACCTTTCAATTGTGACCAGGGTTTTCTTATATTTAGAAAATTTAATTCCTGGAATATGTGTCTAAGTATCATCATTTAGAGTTAAGTGGCAAAAATATCCAGCGAATTCACCTGAAGTCAATTAAAACTTAGAATGCATTTTGCCTCAAATAGAAACAATGTTATATATGTTGAGTAGTTTGTAACTTATGACACAAGCCTATATGTGTACCCAAAGTGTAGTGCTATGACAAATGACTCTAATGTTGAATACCAGGAAAGAATCTTCTCCCACAGTAAGACCTGGGTCCCTCCAAAATACGAACCTGGTGCCCCTGGGCAGTCTGCTTCAGGCTAGGGGCCCAGGAAAACCGTGTGACCTTGGTAATGGGGGAGGGGTGAGGGGGGGCACAGGGGACTATTGAGATAGACTGTGGACTGGAAGCACGTATGGCCCCAAGGAGGTAAGAGGAGAGTGAGCCACTTCCATGGGTTTATACATTATCCCTTCTCCCCTTTGTCCTGAATGGACTCTGACAGGAGACTATGAGATGTAATAGGGATTATCTGGACACCTGGGGTTCTATCCTAGGGATCAGTTGCCCCAATCAACAGATAAATTTCAACCTAAGACAACTGGAAGAGAAGGCGAGCTCATGTAGGCACTCAGCTTGGACAACTGTGTACCAAGGTGAGTGTGTGTGAGTAATTCAGCCATTTGAAAGCCAGCTGCTGCCTATATAGTCTTGGCACTAGCTCAAGAATGAATACTGACACGGCCCTGTGTTTGCCTTGATTCTTCACCACCTGGTGAACAGGGTGTTCTTGTTTCCACAAAGCCTCTCCATCTTCTGTCCTTCCCCTTGTCCAGACTGACTGTGGTTCTTACTTCAATTCATGGCGTCATTTCATTGCTGTGTGGTGGAGGAGGGTGGGGAGAGTATATACGGCGAAAGAATGCAGGTTTATCCGGACCCTTTAGATTGCTTGAAAACTGGAGATGACCATGGGACTCTCTGAACTTGGGAATATTTTTTTAATATGGAGAGCTTCACGAATTTCCAGTCATCGTTGCACAGGGGCCATGCTGATCTTCTCTGTACTGTTCCAATTTTAGCATGTGTGCTGCCGAAGCAAGCACAGAAATTTGGAATATTTTAAATTCCTGAAGAGATGTGTGAAAATGGTGTGTCTGCCATGGCAGAGGAGTTAAGTGGGGTGATACAGAGGAAGAGGGGAGGAAAAGTTAGAAATACAGACCTAAGCTCGGAGGCAGTCTAGATAATAGAAATAAATGCAAATACCTTTTAAGATGATTAATTTTAATTGTGATGTAAAGAAGTATATTGCCAAGAGAAGGGGGTTTGTGTAATTCCCAAAAATAACACGGAGGATGTCACTGTTTCAAATGTATCTGTAATTCCTGGGTTGGACTTGACTCTATTCAGTAGAGGAATAGAAGGACATTTTATTTTCTTTCATTTTTACTTTTTACTGTATTTGAGACAGAGTCTCACCCTGTTGCCTGGACTAGAGTGCCGTGGCGTCAGCCTAGCTCACAGCAACCTCAGACTCCTGGGCTCAAGCGATCCTCCTGCCTCAGCCTCCCGAGCAGCTTGGACTATAGGAACATACCACCAGGCCTTACTAATTGTTTCTATTTTTTATAGAGACAGGGTCTCACTGTATTGCTCAGGCTGGTTCTCAAATCTGTGGCCTCAAGCAATCTTGCCTCAGCTTCCCAAAGTGCTGGGATTACAGGTGTGAGCCACCTCGCCCAGCTGAGTGTATGTTTGTGAGCAGGTAGCTTCATTTTAATCATTGACAGGCCCGCCTTCAGTAGGTTGCCCCATTTGAGTTGTTTTGCTAGGGGCAGTGACAGGCAATAAATGCCAGGTCTTAGCTGTGTGTACACACGGGTTTCAAAGCTCTCACTGGCATGCTCACCCTAACGTTCTCACCTTACCCCCTAACCAGAGGCAGCCACTTCAGAGCTCATTAAAAAACAAACAAACAAAAAAACCCAGTTCCAAAGGTTGAGACCAAAAAACCCTTTTTAGAGTTTGAAGTTAACCTTTGCACCCTACACTAAAACCTCCCTGAGTAACCTGAACAAGCATTTTCAAAACATTTCAGGACAGTTTTGAATGGCATGGCTAGAGTCCTGTGAACTGGCCAGTGACTTTGAGGTTTTCAGAGCTCTATCAGCGGAAAGTCATTACAGCTGCCGATTTTCCTCAGGCAAAACGCACGTCTCCCAGCCTGACTCTGCATAAACTGGTCACCTTTCCACTAGAAGTGACAGTGGACAGGATGCAGCGATGCTTTGGGTTGCTCTGGAACATGCTGCACAAACACCGAGGGGATTCATTGTGGGGTGAGGCGTCCAATCGTCTGATGAAACCAAACACCAACTAAACCTCCTAAAAGGAAAGAGGCTAATTTGCTATACTGTCTCACTGTGTTGCCCAGGCTAGAGCGAGTGCTGTGGCGTCAGCCTAGCTCACAGCAACCTCCAACTCCTGGGCTCAAGCAATCCTCCTGCCTCAGCCTCCCGAGTAGCTGGGACTACAGGCATGCGCCACCATGCCCGGCTAGTTTTTTGTATGCACATATTTTTTTTTTAGTTGGTCAATTAATTTATTTCTATTTTTAGTAGAGAAGGGGGGGGGTCTCACTCTTGCTCAGGCTGGTTTCGAACTCCTGACCTTGAGCAATCCTCCCGCCTCCGCCTCCCAAATTGCTAGGATTACAGGCCTGAGCCACCGCGCCCGGCCGGTATGTCTTAATAGAAGTAAAACTTCATCTCAGCTAGCTAATGAACGGCTTGTGGAGAGGGGAAATACGCGTACACCCTTTTATAGCATGGAACAATATGAAACCGGCACTGGAAAAAACAATGCGCGAGGAACATCTATGTTCTGCCTCGAATACTCTTTTGATCACATCACTCCTCGGCTCAAAAACCTCCCACGGTGGCCCACAGGCCGGGCGGCCGTGTGCCCACTCGTCAGCCGCCCGCTCCACGCTTCCACCTCCACGCCACCAGTCCCCTTCTTCCATCTGCTCTGGCCAGCCAGTGCCTCCTGCTCTTCCGGGAATCTAGAGTTACAGTGCCTGGACCCCAGCAGTCGCCCCAGTCCACTGGGAGGCCGATCTCCACTCCCGGCACCTGTTCCACACCTGCCCACACCTGCCCGCCACCCCAGCTGCGCCCGGCGCCGCCCTGGATGCCGGCACTGGGCCTCGTCGCAGCACCTTTCCTTCCCCGGCGGCTGCTGAGCGGGAGCCTGCGCCCTCCTCCCAGGCTGGCGCGCTTTCCGAGCCGGGTCTGCAGTGCCACCCGTGTGAAGTCCTGGGACACGACCAGTCTCTGGGGTGTGTCCCCAGAGGGTTCAACCTCTCCGACCCAGCACCCACGAGGCTGGGGCCGGCGGGGAGGACGCGGACGCGCGAGGCCCTGCCCTCCCGGGCCGTACGAACTGCCCAATGGCCGGCCGCGGCGGGGAGTCCGTCGGCCAGTAGCCGAGCGCGGGCGGCCCCGGCCGGGCCCGGCCCAGTGGCGGGCGCGCGGGGGCGGCCTCTGTGCGGCCGCTGCCCAATGGGGCCCCGCCGGGAGCGCGGCCGGCGGCGCGGCGCGGGTACATAAGGCCGGCCGGCCCCCGGGTGCGCGGCGTCGCTGGAGACCCGTAGCCCGGCTGCGGCCGACGATCCCCCGACGGTGCGCCCAGAGCAGCGGCCATGGTGAGGGGCCCGGGGGCCGAGCGGCGCCGGAGGGGCAGGACGCCGGGCGGGGCCGCGGTCGGCGCGGGCTGCGCAGGAAAGGGGGCGCGCGAGTGAGCGGTCCGGTGCGGGTGGGCTGCGCGGGGTGCCAGGCGCTTGCGGGATCGCGGCGAGCGCGGGCCCTGCGGAAAGCCCGGGGACGCCCGAGGAGTTCCAGCGCTGCTTTCCTACGCTCCTCCCCTGCGGGGGCGACGCGAGCTGGGCACGTTCCGAGCGCTCCGGGCCGGCGGGGCGTGGGGCCGGCGCGGCGGGGACGTGGCGGGGTCGCCTGTGCGCTGCGCCAGCCCGGGGAGCGCGCTCTGGAGTCTGGAGGCGACGTGGGACCCGCCCCCAGTTCCCCCGCCGCCGTCCCGGACAAAGAGGTGCCCGCCCCTGGCTGCGGTCCCCGCCTCCCTCGAGGCCACGCTCCCGCGCAGGAGGCAGAATTTGGGATGATTAGCAAACTCCAACAGGTTTCTCCGGTTCAGAGCGGCGTTCCCCGGAGAGCCCTCGTCTTGCGCGGCTGACCCTGGCCAGAGGTCCTCGCCCTTTGGGCCCCATACTTGACCAGGGGTTTCCGCAAGCTCTTGGTGTCTGGAAAAGGATATCCCGTTCTCCACCTCGCTCTTTTGATGCCCAGGGACTTGGGGGTCTCTTAGTTAAAACTGAGAACTTGGGGTGTGTTCACAGAGGTCCCTGTGCACCCCAGGAATATTTTAATTCCCACCTCTGTTCTGAGTCCCTTAAAGGCTTTGAGGCTGGCTTGGAGGATAGTTCCTAAGACTGCTAAACCTTTGCATACTATCCTGGAAGACCCCTTCTATGTCCAGGAGGTGCTCAGCCGTTCCAAGCTGATCCCCTGTGGGTTGGGGGTGAAGGACCAGAGGAGGGGAGGGAGGGTCTACCTGTCATAGGAGTTACCTGAGTGAGAGGCAAGGTGCAGTGGGTCTCTGGGCTCCACTGTGTCCCTTGAGGAGTACCTGCTTGGATTAAGTGTTCTGTACTGCAGTTGTCAGGGACAGGTGTCTAGGGTAGGTGCGCGTCCCCTCAAAAGAGGGCGTTCTGGGTGAGCTCTCAAGAGGCTGGCTCTAACTCCAGGGCTGCTTCCTCAGTTAGTCCACAGGCCTGCACTTGGTCTCCTTTGCCTTCAGAGTGGGGGGCGAGGAGACAGAGAACCGCTGCTGTGGGAGACCCCCCCCAGACCCCGGTGCTGGAACCTGGAAGCTCCCAGTGGGCCTGTCTCGGGACGCAGGGCTCTGGTCTCTCCCGAGCCACCGCTACCGACAGGGGGCGCTCTGCAGTGGGATTTGGCTGCGTGGTTTAGGCTTTCTCTAGTTCCTGCTCCAGAAGACCTAGGCCTAGCCGCTTTCTTCTAGAGCCCTGATGAATAAAGGAGAATGAGGATCTGGAGGTGGTTCTGCTTCAAGTATGGGAAGGAAATCCTGGAATGAGAACCCTGTCTTCTGGGTTTCAGACTAGGCAATGCCAGGTTTCAGCCTTCAGGGAGGAACGATGAGGGGTGCTCCCAGGGAAGGCTTTGCAAGCCCCCACCTCCCTCCCCACACTGCTCATGGCACCCCACTCTGCTCTGTTCCTGCCACCGCCAGCGAGAGTGCATCTCCATCCACGTGGGCCAGGCCGGGGTGCAGATGGGCAACGCCTGCTGGGAGCTCTACTGCCTGGAGCACAGCATCCAGCCCAATGGCACCATGCCCAGCGACAAGGCCCTGGGGAGTGGCGATGACTCCTTCAACACCTTTTTCAGTGAGACGGGGGCTGGCAGGCGCGTGCCCCGGGCTGTCTTTGTGGACCTGGAGCCTGCTGTCATAGGTGAGTGGGTGGGGGAAGGGGGGTACCTCCCTCCCCCAGGCTCATATTTTTTGCCAGCCCGAAGTCAGCGGGTTGCTCTGCTTAGGGAGGAAACACTTGGAATGCAGGCCGTCCCCTGCCAGGAATAACACTCAAGCCTGCAGTCTGTTGCTTCTGTCTAGACTGTCTCCAGGAGGGGTCCTGGGGCTTCCTGTGCTGATACGGAGCTCAGTCACACAGCTCTGCCCAGAAACTGCCAGATATTGGAGTCAAGGATCAGGCCGAGAATGAAGACTGCAGAGAGGAGTGGATATAACGGCAGAAATTTTAAACTTCCATTTCCCCACACTCAGACTCTTGAGAATAGCATTGCCTAAAGAAGTGGGAGCTGAGAGCATTCATGGTGGGCCCTGCTCCGCCTGAACCGAAACAGGCCCCTCATAGGACGAGGGCCGTGTGAACTTGGCTTTTGCTGGCCCCATGGGGGCTTTTCCGCTTCCTTCTGTGTCCAGTGCTCCTCAGTTTCCTATTCGTGAAAACTCTACCCTTCCCTCATCTTCCTAAAGATATTTTTTAGATGCTAAGCTGTGGCTGGGTTTTCTGCATTCATCTCTACTCGTTTTTTGTTTTTGTTTTAAACAGAGTCTCACTCTGTTGCCCAGGCTAGAGTGCCGTGGCATCAGCCTAGCTCACAGCAACCTCAAACTCCTGGGCTCAAGCGATCCTCCTGCCTCAGCCTCCCGAGTAGCTGGGACTACAGGCATGCGCCGCCATGCCCTGCTAATTTTTTTCTATATATTTTTAGTTGGCCAATTAGTTTCTCTCTATTTTTAGTAGAGACAGGGTCTCGCTCTTGCTCAGGCTGGTTTCGAACTCCTGACCTCGAGGAATCCTCCTACCTCGGCCTCCCAGAGTGCTGGGATTACAGGCGTGAGCCACCGTGCCTGGCCTCATCTATACTCTTACCCCAATCACAAGTGAAGTGAGATTCCTCACCAGGCACGATGAAGTGGCTGTGATCAGCAGGAAGGGACTGTAAAAGGTGCCCCCTGACTTTCCCCCTCGCTGCCCGGGTAGGACCTGGCGCTAGCAGTGGGCCTGCGGGATGCCGCCCGTGTGTCCATGGCTGCTGTGCAGTGACACCTGGGGAAGCTTAGCAGAGGTCCTACCGCCTGTGTCGTCTTGGGGAGTGAGAACAGTCTCTTAACCTTGCCCCCTTTCTCGTCCTCAAGATAGGGTAAGAACTGGCCTTTACAGGCAGCTCTTCCACCCCGAGCAGCTGATATCTGGCAAGGAGGATGCTGCCAACAACTACGCCCGCGGCCACTACACCGTGGGCAAGGAGCTCATCGACCTGGTGCTGGAGCGGATCCGCAAACTGGTGAGCAGGCGCCTGCAGGAGGTCACTGCGCCCTTAGCTGCCTCCCTGGCCTGGGAGGCTGAGCATAAGTGGGAAGACAGGAAGACCGCAGCCTGCAGCTGCCACCTAACACCGTTTCTCTGGCCTGTCTGTCCACTGGCCTTCCCCTAGGGGGACCTGTGTGCCGTGTCCTGGGTGTGGAAGCCTGAAATACCTGCTCTGCCCTGAGTCTGTGGACTCGGGCTTCTGTCCTGCTGGTTCCTCACTTTGCCGGGTCTGGTTGTCTGATCCCAGCCTACTTTGACCCTTCCCTGTAGCAGCTCGGCGTATTGTTCTTAGGCTCCTCTACAGAACTTTTTCCAGCTGGGAGAGGCTCCTGTGTAGCCCTGACCACTTCTCCCTTTACCCTTCCCCTGTGTGAGGCACTGAGAACTGGGAGCCGGCACTTGGCACTGTTGCTCTAGAGGGGTTGTCTGAACACACTCTCCGCTGCTCAGTAGAGACTGGCGGCTGGGGTGACCTGAGCGCTAGGATTCTGTGCTCTCCTGCCCACAAACAAAAACAGTGCCCCCTAAGGTTAGACGTTTCTTATACCCATGTGTCTGGTATAGGTTGATGTTTTTCTGGTCCAAAGAACAGCTATATCAGAATCACTCAGGGTGCTTTTTTTTTTTTTTTTTTTTTAAAGACAGAGTCCGGCTCTGTTGCCCGGGCTAGAGAGCCATGGCATCAGCCTAGCTCACAGCAACCTCAAACTCCTGAGCTCAAGCGATCCTCCTGCCTCAGCCTCCCGAGTAGCTGGGACTATAAGTGCACACCACCATGCCTGGCTAATTTTTTCCATATATTTTTAGTTGTCCAGCTAATTTCTTTCTATTTTTAGTAGACACGGGGTCTCACTCTTGCTCAGGCTGGTCTCAAACTCCTGACCTCAAGTGATGCACCCACCTCGGTCTCCCAGAATGCTAGGATTACAGGCGCGAGACACGGCGCCCAGCCTAGGGTGCTTTTTCAATGTGCAGGTTCCTGGGTGTCCGTGCGAGGGGGGGGTGGCCTGGAAATCTATATGTTCAACAGGATGCCACCCCCACCGTCCTGCAACTGGGTGGCAGAGCGACAGGGCTGAGAGGGCCAGGGCTGAGGCTGATCCGACGTCCCGCCTCCCCGTGGCACTCCACATACGCAGCGTGGCCTTTCTCATCTTCCGTCTCCCAATAACTCCAAGCCTCTTGGAGGTGGTGTTCTTTTCTCACCTCTGTAGAGGGTGAAGCAAAAGTATGCGAGGGGACTTTGAGGGCGATGGAAGTTTCTGTATCTTAGCTGGTTTGGTGATATGCTTGCCAAATCATTCGTTGCGCATAGAATATACACACGTAAGTATAAATTATACTTCAAAGTCTTTTTAAAATATAGAAGTGAGTGCAGTTAGGTAAGAGGAGCTTTCTAGACAGAAAAGAGTTCTGCCAGGAGAGGGGTGGGGACAGGTGACCTGCCATGTGCATCCTTGACAGTGTTGTTTCCTGCTCTAGACAGACCAGTGCACTGGGCTGCAGGGCTTTCTGATCTTCCACAGTTTTGGGGGCGGCACTGGCTCGGGCTTCACCTCCCTGCTGATGGAGCGGCTCTCCGTGGACTACGGCAAGAAGTCCAAGCTGGAGTTCGCTATCTACCCAGCCCCCCAAGTGTCCACAGCGGTGGTGGAGCCCTACAACTCCATCCTGACCACCCACACCACCCTGGAGCACTCGGACTGCGCCTTCATGGTGGACAACGAGGCCATCTACGACATCTGCCGCCGCAACCTGGACATCGAGCGCCCCACCTACACCAACCTCAACCGGCTCATCGGCCAGATCGTGTCCTCCATCACCGCCTCTCTGCGCTTCGACGGCGCCCTCAACGTGGACCTCACGGAGTTCCAGACGAACCTGGTGCCCTACCCCCGCATCCACTTCCCGCTGGTGACCTATGCGCCCATCATCTCGGCGGAGAAGGCCTACCACGAGCAGCTCTCGGTGGCCGAGATCACCAACGCCTGCTTCGAGCCTTCCAACCAGATGGTCAAGTGCGACCCTCGCCACGGCAAGTACATGGCCTGCTGCATGCTCTACCGTGGGGAAGTGGTGCCCAAGGACGTGAACGCCGCCATCGCCACCATCAAGACCAAGCGCAGCATCCAGTTTGTGGACTGGTGCCCCACAGGGTTCAAGGCGAGTTGGGGGGAGAGGGAGGGATGGGCACGTGACTCACGTACCTGGCTGAGAAGGGAGTTCCTGAGGCGCTGCAGGCGGGAAGAACGAGTGCTTTGGGGATGGGGGGAATGGAGCAAATAACAGCTTTAGGGGTCGTCCTCATTTAAATTAATATTTAAGGCAGAGTCTTGCTCTGGCTGGAGTGCAGTGGTGGTGATCATAATGCGCTATACTCTCAGACTCCTGGGCTCAAGTCGTCCTCCCACCTCAGCCTCCTGAGTAGCTAGGGCTACAGCACACAGCAGCACACCAAGCTAATTTTTTTTTTTTTTTTTTGAGATAGTCTCACTCTTTGCTCAGGCTAGAGTGAGTGCCGTGGCATCAGCCTAGCTCACAGCAACCTCAAACTCCTGGGCTCAGGCAATCCTCCTGCCTCAGCCTCCCGAGTAGCTGGGACTACAGGCATGCGCCACCATGCCCGGCTCATTTTTTTCTATATATTTTTAGTTGGCCAATTAATTTCTTTCTATCTATAGTAGAGACGGGATCTCGCTCTTGCTCAGGCTGGTTTTGAACTCCTGACCTTGAGTGATCCTCCCACCTCAGCCTCCCAGAGTGCTAGGATTACGGGCCTGAGCCACCACACCTGGCCGAAGCTAATTTTTTAACTTTTTGTAGAGACAGGGTCTCACTATGTTGCCCAGGCTGTTCTCAAACTCCTGGCCTCAAGCAATCCTCTCAAAGTGCTGGAATTACAGGCATGAGCCACTACACGCAGCCTAGAGACTGACCTTAACTTTGATAGATCTCAACCAGACTAGAAGCCAGGCCTTTGGACTATAAGCCAGGGTGGATCCTACTTGGAAGATTGCCTTTATGAGAGGAAAAATATCAGTTTCATGTTGCTTAGCCTGGCAATAGAGGCATTTCCTGGGCTTGCCAGTCAAGTTGGGGGGAATGGCCTCCTTTTCGCACGTGCTAGGCATGTAGCCGCATGATGTGGCTTCTGCTCAGGAGGGAATGCTTTTAGCAGCACAGAAAGCTCATCAGATGTAGGGAATGTGGGTCAGCAGGCCCGTGTTCTGCATCTGCATGCAGCCTCTTCCCTTCGCAGTGAAGAGGAAGGACTGTTTTATGCCCCACCCTGTTATCTGTCCGTTCACATTCCCAGGGTGTGGTGCACATGGCCTAGTTTAAGTTTTATGAGGTTTGTTCCAGGGTAAGACGCTAGAAAGATCAAAAGCGGCAGAGGTGGCATTGGAAACACATACAGACTGGGTGTGCGGTGGCTCCTTGCCTGTCAGTCTCAGCACTTCGAGAAGCCAAGGCAGGATTGCTTGAGGCCAGGAGTTCGAGACAAGCCTGAACAACATAGCAAGATCCCTGTCTCTACAAAAATTTAAAAATTATCTGGGCATGGTGGGGCGTGCCTG
Organism: Mirza zaza; assembly: GCA_008750895.1. NCBI lineage: Eukaryota > Metazoa > Chordata > Mammalia > Primates > Cheirogaleidae > Mirza > Mirza zaza. The sequence continues at coordinate 62,500 of VSMD01099097.1, forward strand.
TACTTTCCATCTACTCAGGAGGCTAAGGCAGGAGGATCTATTGAGCCCGGGAGTTGAGAGTGAGCTGTGATCATGCCCCACTGCACTCCAGCCTGGGTGACAGTGAGACCCTGTCTCTTAACGAAATGAAAAAGAAACTACATAGCTTTCTTGCCCTGTGACACTGCTGCGGATGTGACCACAGTGGGAGGGGAGTGGGGAGGCAAGGCAGGGACCCTGGTCATAAAGACAATAGCTGCTTGCTAGTGTGGAAGAGCTGTCCTGCAGCCCAGCTAGAGATGAGCGGTAGGATATCTGGGCAGCAGACTATTTCTGCCTCCATATTAGGAAAAGTTTTAGCCACTCAAAGGAAGAATAGGCCTTTAGGAAGTAGTCATCTGTCTCTAGAGGCATTAATGGGAAGTTGACTTTTTTTTTTTTTTTTTTTAGTGGAGGGAGAGAATACTGAATATGAAATGTATTTATATATTCTGGATAGATCAATGTTTAAAGTAGGTTAAGTTTAGCTCCAACTGGAGATCTTTGTGAAGTTTAATATTTTTAAAACTATTTTCTAAACTAAAAAGTAAAGAGACTAGTACATTTAATACCTATATATAGGGCTCGGCGCGGTGGCTCACGCCTGTAATCCTAGCACTCTGGGAGGCCGAGGAGGGAGGATTGCTCAAGGTCAGGAGTTCAAAACCAGCCTGAGCAAGAGCGAGACCCTGTCTCTATTATAAATAGAAAGAATTAATTGGCCAACTAAAAATATATAGAAAAAAATTAGCCAGGCATGGTGGTGCATGCCTGTAGTCCCAGCTACTTGGGAGGCTGAGGCAGGAGGATTGCTTGAGCCCAGGAGTTTGAGGTTGCTGTGAGCTAGGCTGATGCCACGGCACTCTAGCCCGGACAACAAAGTGAGACTCTGTCTTTAAAAAAAAAAAAAAAACTATATATAACCTACTACCTGGATTTAAAGTATAAATGTATGTTTCCTTTATTTTTGCTTTGTTGATCCATTTAAATTCACTTATATGGCTACGTAACACACACGTTTGTATACCTAACAATTAATAGTACTTCCCCCAAATAAGAATGCTTTATTAGTATTCAAACTTTACCAGTTGCCACAAATAATTTTTATAGTCACTTTTTCAAAGTTGAGATCTAATCAAGGAAAAAGTGTTAGCTTATTTGTCTCAAGTCTATTAATATAAAATAGTCCACTAATATAAAATAGTTTTTCCTGAAAGTGACTTTGAAGGGACTGGTCTTGTAGAAGTTCCCGCAATCTGGGTTTGTGTTTCCTTGTGGTGGTGATCTTCCTTTGTCTCCATGTTTCTTACACGTTGGCAAATGCCAGACACCAAGTGATTGCCCCTTCCCGTTAAAGGGATCCTTTTTTTTTTTAATTTTTCTTTTTTGCTTTTTTTTTTTTTTTTGGAGACCGAGTCTTTCTTTGTTGCCCAGGCTAGAGTGCCGTGGCGCTAGCCTGGCTCACAGCAACCTCAATCTCCTGGGCTCAAGAGATCCTCCTGCCTCAGCCTCCTGAGTAGCTGGGACTACAGGCATGCACCACCATGCCCGGCTAATTTTTCCTATGTATGTTTTTAGTTGGCCAATTAATTTCTATTTTTAGTAGAGACGGGGTCTTGCTCTTGCTCAGGCTGGTTTCAAACTCCTGACCTTGAGTGATCCTCTTGCCTCAACCTCCCAGAGAGCTAGGATTACAGGCGTGAGCCACCGCGCCCGGCTTATAGGGATCCCGGTACAGACCCCTTCCAGGAAACGTAGAACCAGGTACTGATGCTACTTCCTGTTTCTTCTTAGGTTGGCATCAACTACCAGCCCCCCACCGTGGTGCCCGGGGGCGACCTCGCCAAGGTGCAGCGGGCAGTCTGCATGCTGAGCAACACCACGGCCATCGCCGAGGCCTGGGCCCGCCTCGACCACAAGTTCGACCTGATGTATGCCAAGCGGGCGTTCGTGCACTGGTACGTGGGCGAGGGCATGGAGGAAGGGGAGTTCTCCGAGGCTCGCGAGGACCTGGCCGCCCTGGAGAAGGATTATGAAGAAGTAGGCGCGGAGTCTATGGACGGAGAGGATGAGAATGAGGAGTTCTAGGGGGTCCCGGCTCCGGCAGCGCCTGGCCTCTGGCTCCCCGAGTCTGTAACTCGTCCCGCTGTTTCCCCAGCCCTACAAATACAGCCCATGTCTCAAGCAACGTGGAACTCTGCGGTGTGGGATTCCGCCCGGGCGTGCTCTGTTGCCTTCCAAGTTAAGAGGCAGGATGGCCTCCGCCTCTGGGGACTCCAGCCAGGGAGCTTCTAGCGGAGGCCTGGCACTGCCATCCAGGTGTGAGCAGGCCACCCTGGCAGTCACCGGCTCAGCACCTGGCTGTCGTGCTCTGAGTTCATGTGGGTCCCTGTGCGTTCCCCCCTTGTCCCCAGCCTACCTCAAGGAAGGTAATGCCTTCTAGAGGTTTCCATGGAAGCTGCTGAAAGTTTATCTGCCCCTAGCATCCTGAGACAGAGACCGCTCAGGTTCCATACCTGTGAGGAAGGGAGCACCTTGACCTCCCCTCCACCTTGTGGCCAACAGAGGGCAGTAGAGGTTGAAGTCCCAGGCCAGTCTGCAGCAGCCATCTTAGATTTAGGGTTCTACCCTGACACATTATAGAGAGGCAAGGGGTGCGAGAAGCAAGATTCTTTTTTTTTTTTTTTTTTTTTTTTTTTGAGACAGAGTCTCACTTTATTGCCCAGGCTAGAGTGAGTGCCATGGCATCAGCCTAGCTCACAGCAACCTCAAACTCCTGGGCTCAAGCAATCCTGCTGCCTCAGCCTCCCAAGTAGCTGGGACTACAGGCATGTGCCACCATGCCCGGCTAATTTTTTCTATATATATTTTAGTTGGCCAATTAATTTCTTTCTATTTATAGTAGAGATGGGGTCTCGCTCTTGCTCAGGCTGGTCTCGAACTCCTGA